>JAQZBX010047329.1:0-20497 GCA_029593785.1 Cabassous unicinctus
AAAGCATCACATACAAGGGAACCTAGAAAAGATCAAGTGAAGATCTATCATCAGAAATGTTGGAGGTGAGAAGCAACTGATATGATCTATTTCAGGTACTCAAAGAGTAAAACTGCCAGCCAAGAATTCTGTATCTGATATAACTGTCCTTCAAAAATGAGGGTGAATACAAAGTCTTCACAGCCAAAAAAAAACCCTGATAGAAATTGTTACCAAAGGACCAGAATTACAAGAGATACTGAAGGGAGTGCTGCAGCCTGAAATGAAAAACCAAGGACAAGAGAATTAGAGAACAACATAGAAATAAAAATTATTAGGGAGGGTAAATTAAATTGTAAAAAGACAGACAGTATGATGTGAGAACAGAAAGCCAAATAACAAAATTGATGATGTAATAATGTGTTTACTGTAATAACATTGATTGTAAATGTTTGAATTCTCCAATGAAAAGACATAGACTGATACAATGGATAAAAATATATGAGCCACCTATATGTTGTCTTCAAGAGACTCCGCTCATGTGAAAGGACACCACCAGGTAAAAAGTGAAAGGTTGGAAAAAGATTTTCCATGCAAATTGTAACCAAAAAAGAGTTTCAGTAACAATATTAATATTGGACAAAATACATTTTAAATGCAAAACTGTTATAAAAGATGAAGATAGTCATTATATATTAATAAAAATGGTGATAACAAGAAGTAATAATTATACTAAATATATATGCACCTAACCTGAATGGTCCAAGATACATGAGGCAAATACTGGCAAAGCTGAAGGGAGAAATGAATGTCTCTACAGTAATAGTTGGAGTCTTCAATACACTAGTATCAGTATTGGATGTTCTCAATCTGGATGGAGAATAAACAGAGAGTTTGAATTATATAATAAATTTCCTAGACCTAAAAGACATCTATAGTGCATTGCACCCCCAAAAAGCAGGACATACATTCTTTACAAATGCTCATGGATACTTCTCCATGATAGACCAAATGTTGTGTCACAAGATAAGTCTGAAAAAACTTAAAAAGATTGAATTTATATAAAACACTTTCTCTAATTAAAATGAAAAGAAGCTGTCCTAATAGTCAGAGTATACAAATAAGTAAAGTCTCAGATGACACATGCATTGAAACAAAGAGGTTTCAATGTTAGGTGAAATCAAGCAGGATATAAATTAATTTAAATTAACAAGACATTAATATGACCTCCCACTGTGTGACCTTCTGCCTTGTGGTTCTAAGGCCAGTCCCACCAATTTAGTGTATTCCTTGGTTTAGAATTGCCAGAAGCATTGAATTCCTAACAGTTTTGTGTGATACAGATGGATGTAAAATGAACACAATATTTTCATAGGAAATCATTTTATATAGCTGAATGAGAATGAAATATCAAATTTAAGATGACCTCAGTACAAATCCTAAATTATTAAAATTATTTTACCATACATTTTAATAACTTCTTACACATTTCAATTTAATATTTATCTTAATTTCCCACAATTGAATCTTGCAAGAGCTGTTATAGAGGATGGAATTTCCTTGAAGTACTCCCATGGACCTAGTTGTCAATGCTGTACAGAAAGCTGTACAATAAAAAAAAGAGATGGACAAATTTCTGATCATACATATGTGCAGATGAGAAGTGCCATTGCAGGGAATTGCTGCAAGAAGACCAGAGTCTGCTCATGGAAGATTGAAATCCAGAATTGGGGTTAGCTTTTCTCTATTTATCAGCAGCTTTAGCCTGTCTTTGTATATGAAAATGCACAGTAACAGTCGTGGGTTGGAGCATGGAGAATCCATTGGATGTCACATGATAGGGACACTAATGTGCATCTTGGGTCACAAATCCAGAGCCATTATCAGATGCAATACATTGAGAAAAGCAAAAATGGACACAAAAGTCATCTTGTAGGGCCTGGATAATGTGGCCTCGATCAGCAGCACACATGTAATGACAATTTGCAGAAATGTCAACTGCAGTCAGGGTTCTGTGAAATACTCTGCATTGGATGAAAGGAAGGATATGATCCTCCTACTCAGAAATTCCCAGTCTATTGGCTCAGGAGTGTGTTGATGGGCAATATTTTCACCCTTGGCCAGAGTCTGGCAGGTGGAAGCTTTTTCATTCTCATCCAGAATCTTCTGATGAAAGTGGCAGTACATGTATGTACACAACTTTAGAATGGTGTCTTAATTCTCATGGACTGTCCTCTTGTGGATCCAAGGGTAAATGAGTTGTACATCTATTTGATCTGAGGTGGAGGACTTGTAAGTCTGCATTTACCTAAGAAGCAAGGTCTCTGTGTTGCTTATGTTCCCCCTCATCAATGATAGGGTCTTTCTAGTGAGCATCCACATGTCTAAAATAAAGCTATTAGGAGCAAACCTGAATTTATCACAGTGGCTCATCCCCTCAGGGGAGCTTGTTTTATGGGCTTTCCAGTTATGTGAACAAGATTGCCAGACTATTAGCTGAGCCCATGAAATAATGAGGTTCAGTCTATCATATGTCAAAAAAAAAAAGTCCCAAATTCCCATAATTCCTGCAAGGGCTTGGGGGTAAAGACTAAAAAAGGTGCACATAGACAATTCATCAATAGCAATAACACATTCAGTAATGTGTGCCATTAAAAAAAAATTGTAAGTTCCCAAAAGGACCCACCCATAGACAGGTTTGAGCAAGGGTCTTAGAGGTGGTGGTGGCTCACACCCAAAATCAGAGAGGATTAGAGATCAGAGTCATCTGTACAATGGTATATAAAAGGCCTACGAATGCATCTTTCTCTCCCTTTACCCATTGAATTCCAATCTTTAGAGCCATTAGTACCTTTAAAGATAGAGGGACCTCATAGTGTGGTAAAAATGTTTAGGTAAAAAGCCTGGAGGTCATACTGCTCCATCCCAAGGCTCACAGGAAGGTGAAAACAGACAACACCCATGTCAGTCACAGGGGACACCATCACCTTGCAGATCCCTGCTGGACTACCCATTTGTGTGAGCATGGGGCAGAGGGTGTGTAGAGCCAAGAAGAGCAGATCTTTTCTAACAAGGACTCCTAAGGTGGCCCAGGACAGGCCCACCTGGGTTTGGGTAGAGCTAAGACTTACAGGAAAGGGAAAAGTGGCACCCTCAAATTGAGGCCAGGCCACAGAGACACTCCTGCTCTGGTCAGCACCTGTTGGGTGAGATGGGTCAGATGTTACCCAATGCTGCTTTCTCTCTCTCTTCCCAAGCTCTTTAATCTTGGAGGCAGGAGGTACCTAGAGCCCCAAGTGCACACATGCAAGGGGCTGCACCACTGCTGAGTCATGGAGCACAGTGATGGTAATGCAGCTTGCATAGCCCTCTGTCCTGATAACAAAAAGATCAGTCTACTTCTGCACGTGTGGTCAGCTCCACAGGGGTTGGTGTTAAAACAAGTACAGCAATGGTCTCTCACCTGTGGAACAACTCAGAGGCCCTATTAAAGGCTGTTTCCATGATGCATATTCTAAGCAATTTTGAAAGTTCCTGACTGTGGTGAAGACAAAAATGTCCTATACATAGTGAAGGGAATTCTGTTTTTATAGTTTTAATGTCTTTCATCTGCTCACCAAAGGTTCCCAACTGATGTAACTGTGTTGACAAACTTTGGGCATATTTGGAAACTGCTATTTTAGAGACTTCATTACCAAGTCTTTCCTGGGAGATTCTCAAACTATCTCACATTCTGATACTCTTCTGATTGACATTTTTTAAATAGAATTTTCAGAAAATGACAAATGGGCTGCTTCTTTCAGGATTGCCTTTGAGCAAAGTAACAAAATTTGAAAAGTAACTTTCATTATTGCATATACTATGTATGAGGATTCCTTTGAAACACCTCTGATAATAGTCCCACACTGTTTCACAGTCACTTTTACTTCTTTTCTTTTTAAAATCCATTCTAAAATGTAACTCATTTTTCTTTACTTTAGTGGCTACTGGAAATTTTTTTGTCTTTGTTGCTGGTAATTATTTGATTAAAATAAATTATAAATATATGACTTTCTCTCATATCAAAATGTTATTCTAAATAATTAGAAAAGTATTTTATTGGGTTTTGTACAATTTTATTTATATATTATTATATAAATAATTATAATATGAGAACATTAAAATATATTGAATCAACAGTGACCGATGAAACATTCTAAAATCTTTTTTAACAAAAAAAAAGCTGAACTAATTTTATTGATATTAAGCACTGTTACAAATTTAACTCAAGATTTAACTAAATCTCAAATGTATAGCTACCATATCCTTACAAACCATGAGTGAATGGAAAATTGGTCTCACTGGATTGTGAAATCATCATGCCTCCAGGTCTCCTGAGAAGGATGACCCATATATGTAATTTATAAGAAATAAACATGTATACAAAGAATCTAGAAGCAGAATTGATCATAAGATTAAGACTAAATGTAAATCTCCCCAAGGAATGACTCAATGAATTTTATTCTGAGAAAAACACGGCAAGATCATAGAGTTTGTAAAATCTCTATAATTGTGCAAAAGAAATATTCATGTTACAGAAGATAAATGTGATTTATTATTTATCAGATATAATTGTATGTTTAAATTCATGTTTTTTCTCTAAAATGGCTAACAAAAGATTCACTGAAATAGCTCTGATATGTTGCAAGATGTTTGGCATATGATATTTCTGCTTTATTATAGGTGATTGGTTTTAAAAATGGTACCTGATTATACGTATGTGATATCTAGGCTGGGCTCAGAATACAGAAAATATAATGTTACAAAAATTAGCAAGAAATTAAACTAGCACAAACACTAGTAAAGAAATATTACTTGAACTAAATTGTAAAGGTTAGCTAAGGTAATCAGAAGCAACAGTGAGTTAACATTGTGTTGCATAGAAATCAATCTAACTAAGCAAAAACACTTTCACTTGAGATAGTCAGTGAGGTTTTTACATGAACAATTTCTTATATTTATTTGCTGAATCTTAGGAACTAGGTATGCTTTATGTAGATTTTGAATTTACTATCACATTTCATGTGTTTAACAATTCATGAAGAATAATTATCCCTCTCATTTTCTTTTTTCACACATTTTGAAATTGTGAAGTCAATAATTTCTACATATTCCTGAGTTAATGTCTGGAAAAAAATACTTGAAATTTCTCTCTATTTTACTATTATACCCAAGACTATGAATTTTTATTTCACAATGCACTCTGAAGTAGAAGGGAAACTTGAGAAATTCTACAGAACAAGGAGAAAAAGGCAATCTGTAGAGATGGAGAGCAGGAATGAGACTTCAAAAGAGCAATTACATTGTATGATTTTGATAAAGGAAATTTAAAAATTCATCTGGAAGCTTGAATGTGTCCAATAACCTGCCCTTTGATCAATATTACCAACTTAAACACCAAGTATTTTCTTTGCCATTTAATAAAGTCCTCTGCCTATAGGACTTTTACTATTGATGAAAAAGAGGTAGATAAAAGTAACATACATAACTAAAAGATTATGAAATAAACTTGCATAAAATATTTTGCAAATATACTAGAAATTCATATGAGTATATTCAATGAAGTGAATTGTGTCAGAATGTCAATTATTATGATGAATATTGTCCACAAATAATATAGTGAAATAGTATACAATTTTCATTAACATGGATTATATAAATAAAATATTAATAAGATTGCAAATTCTAATATTCTTATAGTTATTATCCTTCTATTTTAAGTTTTCCACAAATAAAAATTAAGCAATTCTAAAATGATACCCCTCAAGATATTTAGTTTTAGAACTGAAAATATAATTCAGATGCAATGTATTTATTTATTTTTGTTGTTGTTGTTGATGGTTTACAGTATATTTACGATTTAGGCTGTACAGTTTAATAATTTTTGATGATATTTATGATGTCCTGTGTCCATTACTGTGAGGCAATGAGAATGTGTTACACTAGTTATTTTGAGTAAGGAGAATCCTGTAAAATCTTTAAAAAAACCCATCTAGGCAAGAGATCTGCACAGAAATTAGTTCTTCCACAAATAAAGCAATTCATGCCTGAAAAAGGAAGGATGCTTTGAAGAGGACAGATGTCAGGTGGGATGCATGTCTTAGATATAGTGTGCATGTCTTAGATACAGTGTGCACGTGAGAAGTTGAACTAGACAGACAGCAAAGGATTTCTGGTTCAAAATATAGCAGTAAAATGAATTTGATTATTATTTGAATTAAATAAAATCGTTTATGGACTTTGAGACAAAGGAGGAAATAAAGCATTCACAGGGATGTCTAATATTAAAACTGAAATAAAAGAGTAGTGAGGCATACTTTATCTGGACTCCTTTAGATTAATCATTCCCAAAAGAACCTCAGAACAAAAGATTAGTTTTTCTAAATAAGAACAATATTTAAATCAGCTGACGAAAGAACATGATATTTCAGTAAACATACCAGTCTGATCGTAGAAAAACAGTCTCAGAAATAGCTGTAGACTCTACAAACGGGCAATGCAGAGGCTCTTACACATTACATCTTGATGACCATCCACTAATGAAGAAAATGAGAAAATAATCACTGCATATGTCCATGCTCAGTTTAGGTCTTGATTTATTTTAAATCATTTAATTAATTTTGATTCTCTGATCCTGAGAATGTTAAAACTGTTATATTGTTACAGGAAAGAAAATGGAAAGAGAAATATGTACATTCATTGATATCAATGTGTGTTTTTTCCATTTGGTTTATGCTGAATTCCTGATGAAAAACCATACATTGATAACAATGGTGGCTTTTTATTTGCAAGTAATGTGGCTGTCTCCATTAAATTTTTAGCATGTTTTATCATATTATATTTTGACTATTGGGAGACTGTAACATATTAGAAGACATGGGAAATCTCACTATATTCACAGAATTCCTCCTCATGGATATCTCAACTTCCAAGGAGCTCCAAGTCTTGCAAGGTCTGATGTTCTTAGTGATTTATCCAGATGTCCTGATTTGGAATCTTTTAACTGTAACTGCCATTGTAACCAACACACATTTACACTCTCCAATGTATTTCTTTATTGCCAATTTATCTCTTATAGATCTTTGTTGCATTTCAGTTAATCTTCCTCAAATTGTGGTGAATTCTCTGATAGGCAATAAATTGATTTCTCTCCTAGCATGTGCCTCTCAGATTTTCCTGTTTATCCCCTTTGGATCAGCAGAGCTGGCCTTCCTTGTGGTGATGTCCTATGATCGCTACGTTGCCATTTGCCACCCTCTGCACTATGGGCTCACCATCACCCCATGGCTGTGCACAAAGGCAGCTGTTGGCTCATGGGCAAGTGGTTTGGTCTATTCTGCTATCCACACACTTGCCATGTTCAGGCTTCCCTTCACAGAGTCCAATGTGATCCATCAACATTTTTGTGATGTGTCTCAAGTTTTAAGGATCCCTTTTTAGATGTTCAGTTTTCTGAGTCTACAACTTTGCCTATAAGTGCTTGTTTGTCTTACTATGTTATGTTCTTTTATTTAAATCCTATATTGACATATTTTCAATGGTGCTTAAGATGCATTCTATGGAAGCGTGTAAAAAAGCCTTGTCTACCTGTATGCCAAAGCTGGCATTCTCATTTTGTTTGTGTTTTCTTTGTTGACTGCTGTCCCACTGCAAATGAAGCATCTCTTAGTAATCTTATTACAGCTATGTTCTACAACATGGTACCAATGTTCATAAACCCCCTCATCTATAGCTGGCAGAACAAGGAGATTAACACTGCTCTAAGAAGAAGGTTCCATAGATATTTTGAGCTCCCAAGAATAGTTTGGTTTTATTAATTAAGAAAAGTTTGAATTAAGTATAATTTATATTTGATATTATGATCTTAAAATTAAATCTATTCCTGCTAATATATATTTTGGACAATACATACCCTTTTGAGGTTTCTCTTTGCATTTGTGATAGTGAGCTATAAATTTCTGTATCCTAGATTTCTCAAATTCATACTGATGTGTAATTCATGAATTCATCTAGAAAAATTTTAACACTGTTTAAAGCTTTGGATAATATTTCAGATGGTTTTGAGCTAAAAGAAAACAATGTTATTGCATGTAGAAGACCAGGGATAAGCCCTTTAATAGGTATCTATACATTTGAGGCAATTTCGAGGAACATGATACTGTCAGCTTGGAAGAAAATATTAAATTTTTTAAATTAAAATTTTCAATTAAAATTGCATTTTTTGTATTCATCATTATACAAATATCTGTAGGAAGTAATAAAATGGTATTGAGGCACAACTACAGAATAAGGATGTGGTACTGGATCCATGCAAAAGCTGTTTCCATTTTGAAAAATGGAATCTAAACAATTGGTCCTCAACATGGAATATCTTTTGTATGTTGGAAGTTTTTTTGTCTCTACATGTGGTATGGCTAAGGAAGCACATGCTATGCTCAATTCTTCAAACCTTCTGCACAATGAAGAACAAATAATTACAGAAAGGAGTGTGAAGTAGACAACAGTCTTAGCATGGCCTATTGCCTTAAGATGGAATGCACAATTGTCTCCTTTTCGCCTGGTAGTTTAAAATACAACACCTTTGTACATAAGAAAACTACCTATTAGTACATTCCTTCTCTTATTGCCTTAAGCATATGTAAATATTCACTGGAGGCACTCTTCTTGTCATGGCATGTTTTAGGATCTCTTTCCCTGATTTTACATAACTTTCCCTGGTGGGGAGAACCTGGTTACTTCACCAAGACAAAGAAACACAGAGAAGATGCTGCACTTAAAATTTCTCTCTGCTTTGGCCATATATTTATACGTGCTGGCTATGGGAACCCAATGCCCATTAGAGAAACTGAACTTGATGTGTATCTTCTTTATATGAATAAGCCATTGTTCAATCCAGTGCTGTGTGAGAAGTGATTCTTTTGGTGATTCAACATCTATATTGGAGTGGGCTTCTATCTCTTTAGGTGTCCCTTTTTCTGACAGACAGATTAGCCATGTTGGCTGGATTCCCAAAAAAGCACACCATCCCATGGTGAAGGATTAATGGATTGCCAGTTTATCCATCACAGGGTCAAGTCAGCCACCAAAGGTGTGACTGGCTGACTGAGGATCTGGCTTATCTCTGTCTATGTGGAATCTAGTGGGATGAAAGCAGCCTCCTATTAACAGGGAAGAATTATTGTGGTAGATATAGGTGGAGATGATGGAAACGGGTTCTAGGAAGAGTGGGATAATATACGCTGGCTTCTGGCTGCCTGTATACATGTCTGCCCTCAGCAAACATTGGTGTCTCAAGAGTTGCAAATGACAAGGGGAATATTTAGGGTCCCTATGTAGATGATCCACCATGTTTGGGCTGTTTGCAAGAATCAGCTGCCAACTACCCTTGGCATTACCAAAATTGAAACTGTTATAATGAGGTATTTTCTGAGATTAAAATATGGAAGTTAAAAAAAGTGATGTTGGCAAAGGTCAGGTGAAGTTCATGAAGTTAGGTTGGCACATGTCTTTTATGTGAGGACATTGCAGACTCAGGTGTCTAGGACTGAGGGTTACAGTATAGAAAAGATGACTTCTGACCCTCTGCTCAAAGTATTTTTGCCAGCATCAGAAAAGACAACTGATAGGACAGAGATATGAACAAGCCCAGGATACTTTCAGTCTGCGTTGCTGGAAGTATGAGGGTTGCATTTGTAACTGTGAGAGATTTATGCAAAAGTAAAACTATATGTGAAGCTGTAACTACACTAAAGGTAAAGATGATACTTACTTGACTATATTGCCCTGCTCTGGGACAGGATATGGCTGAAATGATCCTATCTGTTCAGCATTGGAGATATTCATGAAAGAGGGTCCTCACCAATTGAAAGAATCCCTGTCTTTTTTTTTTTTTTTATCCCCATGGATAATGGTGAAAGTATTAAGAAAGCTCCATCATAATGTCCAGCTTTGGGATTTAAATAACAGGGAAGTGTCAATCTTTGCCAACAAGGAAGACTTGGAAGGATAGTTGCTTGCAGCCCTGAAATGAGAAGCTGCTCCACCTGAAGGGCCATAAGGGGAACAAAAAGCAACCAGGAGAAAATCAAAGGAGTGTACATGTCCCACTGATTGAACAATGTGGCTTTGGTTATTTATTCAACAGAAAAACAGAGTAGAATTTAAGGAAATGTGTAAGGAAGAACTCAGCCAACACAGATGGGTTAAGGGGTATCCCACTAAGTTGTTAAGGCCCTAATTTGAACCTTAAAGGAAGAAGAGGCTCAAAGGACTGAAAAGATTTAAAATCCAGCATCACTACCTTCTGATTCCCTGAACAAAGTTGTGGGAGTTGGAGAATGACAGCTAAGAAGGCCTCCCTGCTCCCTGATCAGGACAGGGGGGATGACAATTCCGACTGTGAGCATGATGTGCTAGATAGGGATGATAACCTCACTCACCTGTACCACAATATAATGTCCTTTACAAAAAATCATAAATGGTGGGGCCAACATCCCCAGGTCTCTGCTGGAGATTGACAACCCCAAGCTCTTGTTTTTGGAGAAAGGGAAAAAATGAGGGATCCATAATTTCATGGGGTTCTTAGAATCAGATGCCCAAGTGAGAGTAATCCCATTGCCCCTCAGGGACAAGTGCAAATTTGTAGGTCTCTAGGGTGTACATGGTGATCCATGACAAGCAGGTGCTCATACACTTCTGGGTGGAGCCATTTAGGCCATTTTGGACATGAGTGACCGTTTTCCCCTCCATAGAGTGCATCATAAGTATTAACATTTTGGCTGTCTGTATCACAAATCAACACCATCACTTGATGGGTAAGAAGTCTGAACAATAACTGCAGGGCATGTCTACTCCTGCTCATGACTAGAGTTGCCACAGCCCTGCCAGATATTTCAACAAAAACATTTCCACCTCCCTGGTAGGTTAAAAAGGATATTAATTTGTCAGTTTTCACTTACTGCAGGCAGGAGTGTTGAGAAGAACCCTGTTGAAGATTAGCAGGCCTGTGTGGCCTATAAAAAGGCCTAAGGAACATTGTGACTGTCACCCTTCATCCCTGTAATACCTGATATCATTGCTGTCACTGAGTTGGTGGGAGCCCACACTGGCGATGCTGTCATTGACCTGGCTAATACCTTCTCCATCCCTCTGTGTGTTAGGAACAAGAACAATTTACTCCCACGTAGAACATCCTCCAGTATTCATTTACTGTGCTCCCACAGAGATATCTTAACTCTCCTCCACCTTGTCTCCAGTGGGTAAGGCTAGACTTAGAAGTCCTTAAAGGTAGTTGTCATCCACTACATGGATTACATCCTCATTGCCACACTCTCCAACAAAAAAATGGTTTAACAAGCCCCACAAAACTTCATAAATATTATAACTATAGATTTGGCAATCAACACTGAGAAGGTCCAGGGTTTTGCTCAACATTTACAATTTCTAGGGACCACTTGGGCCAGTAGTCAGAGAAGCACACCAGACAAAGGCAAACAGAAGTTGTCAATGGCAGATCCCACTATGGGGACAGGGATTAAAGTAAAAGCTTATGAGCTGAAAATGAGATCTATTTGTCACCTAAGTTGCTGTCCATGGCAAAGGCCCATTTAAAGCAGAAACAAAAATAAAATTCCTCTGCTGACCAAGCATATTCCCAATAGCTTGTCATGACTGACTACCAGATCACAATTGAATGGGACATGGAAACCAACATCAGATGCAAGAATGGGCCAAATCAGCATGAATCACCCTAAAGAAGTAATAGCCAACAATGCAACACAGTCATGTGATTCTTTCCAATGAGCCCAGATAATACAAGGTTTTGATCTGGGACACATCAACTGGAGCATATTTCCCATGTATTATGCAGGGTAAACTATAGTAACAGAACTGACAGGAGATATCTGTAAATATTATGAGACTTTATGTAATTGTTTCACATGACCATTCGCATGTACAAGTTGAATTCAGTAGGGCAGAATTGAAGCCAGGAATTCTAATGAAGATGTTCAAAGAATTCCCTAGTAGAAGCTTGCTGGCTGAAATAGAGCTAGGAATTCTCTGTACTGATGTCGAATATCACATCTCCATTTAAGAACTTCAGCTGACTGGATGAGAATTTTCTCATTGCTGAAGGTAATCTCCTCAGTTGATTGTAGATGAAATCAGCCATAGATGAAATCAATTCACTGATGATTTAGGTCATGAAATGTTCTCACAGTACAATTAAACCAGTGCTTGCCTAACCAAACAACTGAGCACCATTACCTAGCCATGTTGACACTTGAGCATAACCACCATAGCCCAAATGTGTGGCATGTCTACCATATAAAATCATTGCCCTTAGACATGAGTTCCAGTGCTGTCTTTATGCTGCAGACTCATACTCTGCAGTACAGAGTATGAGTATACTCATACTCACATGGAAAATTCCATGCACCATACAAATGCTGAGGCCACTATTGAGGCCTCAGAGAAACACCTGTGACATATACTCAAATACTCATCCTAAATCAAATCAAATCAAATCAAATCAAGTTACCTCATTTTCAGAAAGCAAGACCCAAGAATGGGCACATATCCAACATAAAAGAGACCTTTCATGCTTGCTATCACCTCCCTCAAACAAATGTGGGCAATATAATAGAAGACAACTATGCAATGGCCATCAAAAAAGAGAGCTTACTGGTTGGTACTCTCACCTAACTAAAACTATTTGGACATTAAACACAGCACTCCAGCAAAAAGAACACACAGAACTGCAGCATTTGTTGAAAAATGCTGAGCTTAGAGAGAGTGGAGAACCACGTTATCACCTTATTAGTATACACCTGAGAAATTCCAATGTCAGTGTACTCAATTGCTCTTTTCTTTTTTTCCACTGGAGCACATTTTCCAGGGGTGGTTAGTGGTGTGGACTGCTGTAGCATTACACAAGTGCCCACAAATTCCAACCTGGAGGTGATGTAACCTTCAGGTATTTCCCTCTTTTGGGACTCCAAATGAATGAGGCAAGGGGTTTCAAAATACATGGCATTTGTGTAACTCTAATTATGCCTGACATTTACCAACCCTTCAGGATAGATGAGCAACATTATAAGCAATGCCATGTTTGTTCAAGATGGATTCTATTTCTTGGACTGGAAGACTGGAGCCAAAATATCTGAGTTCAACAACATGGACTGTATATAAGGCCCAATGTCCATTTTTGAAGCTGACCCTTCTCTCTTTTCCATGTGGATAAAAGATTGTTCTGTCCAGTGCTATGTCAGACTTCTGTTGGTGACATTACACCTTTATTTAAGTGGGTTGATATCTCTTTAGATATCTGTACTTCTTATCTAAAAAGAAAGATATAGCAATAAATCAATTTGGATTTTGCAGGCAGATTACCAGAGATTGCTTATATTATAAGATACAGCTCCCCCCAACACACAGACAAACATATAAAAATGTATCTTCTCATTATGCAAAGGGTTTTATTTTTCTGATTATCAAAAGTTGCACCAGCATTACATGGGTTACATTAATTAGCTATGTTATACCTCAATTAAATCATATGAAGAGTGCTTTTTTATTAAGAAGTTTGCTTTTTTACTAAGAATCTTCAACATTAAGAAACTAAAACTCATTTAACTTTAGTCTACATTCAGCAACTGGATAAATAGTGTACTATTTCTCTTTCCTTTAAATATTCTCTTTACAATTTGATATTTTATTTTATGAATTTCTTTAGCTTTATACTAGTATTTTTAAGTTTGTGTTTTAATTAATGTACCCTTTATGTGGTAGGCTGTGCCAATCAACAAACATAAAATTTTTTAACATGAATAATTTTTCTAGTTATTTCTTGTAAATTTTAAAATAGCAAATTCATTCTTAAAGGTAAACAAAAATTTAATTACAATAATGTTGCTAAAGATTCATCCTTTATACCTAAGAATGAAAATGTAGTTTATGGGTAGATTTAAGTAATTCTCATAGCACTGAGTAGATCATCACATCTATACTTCACTGTGTGAAAACTTTTGATATACTCTTTGATATTTTGTTTGATGCTTTCCAGTTGTGGGCCTTCTAAAACACAAACTATAGAGAAGAAGTAGTCAAAAATCTCAAGTAGTGAGAATTTCAAGTTTTATGCTAGCAATGATTTGAAATATTTCCAATTCTATGCACAAAATACTTGTATGACATTTTTCTAGTGTCCTTTGTACAGACTTTTCTTTTATTTCTTCATTATTGTTAGAAATGGTCTTTTTTTTTCCAAGCCAGCAATCAACTCTGCATACACACTGTGGCAATTTTCTACAACAGTCTTATATTCTTCATAGCACATCTCCTCAGGAAGAAATTAATTCACACAGAATGCCAGCCTCCCTGAAACTTCTACTGTAGGTGCCAAAGGAAGTAACAGAACCTTTATATGGGCGTGTTGAGAGATCTTAATTTTCCCATAGGAGAAAGACTTTATGATGTATTCAAAACAAAACAAGGAAAAGTAGTACTGATGCGCTCTGCAATATTTATGGTGATAATGCTTCTGATGTGTCTTTTAAAATGAAACCTCTTTTGACGCAGGCATATTATATTTCTGAGCAGTGAGAAATGCCACTAGTTTTGTTTTTGTGATTTTTTGCTTAGTTTCAGGGGGTATTCTTTCTGTTTTCCACAAAAAAAATGCATGAATATTTCAACACCAAGACTATCATTAACAAAACTATTGGGAGACTATTTTCTCAATTAAAATGTAATAGTTACAGTATCTAATTCTACAAATTCAAATAAAATGCAATTATTCAGAACCGCTTTAACAAACAAATATATATTTGTAAAATGCTATCCTAGAAATTAGAGTAATATCAAAGTTAAATAAGAAGATAATTTTATTATCAATTAGGTGAGAGTATTTAAATAAAATTAGATCATTCAAAATTACTTTAAAGGGAAAATATCCCAGCAGTTGTCTTGCTGTAATTGAGGATAATGACTGGCCAGCAGCTCTGAAGATTGAATCAAAAATTCAGGTGCCTGGAGGTTGCAGTTGGAACATCAGGGGCAAAAGGGACACCTCAGAAAAACTGGGATTTCAAGTCTACTTTCACCAATATCTCCATATTTTAATTGCTTTCCTTTCCTAGCTTTTTGGGCATTTTCTCAGGGAGCAGAGCTTCCAGACCCCTTTTATCAGCTATCTTCTTATAGTTCTTGGGTGTGGAGTTGATCCATCCTCTTAATTTTGTAGTTATCCAAGGAAGACCCACAAAACCAGATCACTGGAGTTGCCACATATTGGCTAAGATTCAGACCTCAACCACCATATAAACACTCCAAAAATTTTCCTTCTCTGAGAACTATACTTAACTATACTTAACAAGTTAATTGAAAATTATAGGTTTAGGTAACAAGAGAGTTGTGATTAGGGAATTTATAAATAAGTATACCTATGTTATATTGGGGAAGTAGATTTGCATATATTCCTAAATATGGCCCACTGAGTGGGTATTAATTTCATAAGACAATGAGTCTTGCCTGTTGTGTCTTGATGTCCCTAGATCCCTCAGGAACACTTTTTTTGGAGGCTTTATTTACTGTGGCAGTATGTTAAGTCTGGCTGAGATCTGCATAGGCATAACTTCTGTAATGACATCCTGACTCACGTTGAGATCTCTTAGCCATAAGACTCTATTTTATTTAGGAGTCCACCCTTTTAATCAAGTTATTTCTTCAAATGCATTACTGATTGATGCATGTAAATAATCCCTAAGTGCCAGGGATACTTATTCCTGGGAGTCATGTCCCACATCGGGAGGAAGGTGGTGAGTTTCTTTGAAGATTTTGGCTTAGAAAGAGGCCATATTTCAGTAAAAAGGAGGTTTTCAGGAGGCAACTCTTATACATTGATGATACTTAGGACTAATTTCATTAGTACATGAAATAAGGTTCATGAATGACTTGGCTTACTGGGCTATTTAATTTTAATTAGGTAAGGTTTATATAATCCAGAAATTTTTGCCAACTTATTTAAGAAAGTAGCAGGACTTCCCCAGAAGGTAAATTTAATAGTTTGTTATCTACTCTGTGGGCCTCTATCTATCAAGAAAACATAATTAGGGCATCCAGAATACCTTTATATCCCATAGAAGTATCTAGCTATATAACTTTCTAGATGTTCAAAATACTTTAACTCTCAGGACACCTGACCTTATTCCATCTTTACTTTCTTACCAGGGTTATGTTAATTGACAGGTAGAACATAAATTATATGCTTGCCTTGTTTTTAAAGAAAAGTTCCTCATTTGTATTTTTAGAGAAGGCTCACAGTTAAACAGTGTAAAGGACAAGGAAATTTGGTTGTTTCTATTGTGCATAACATTTTTCTAAGAATAAAATACGCGACATTCCCACAACCTTACCCCCATTATTAACTTCATATTGGTATAGTACATTTGTTACAATTAAGGCAAGGATGTAAACCTATTATTGTTAACTATAGTATACATTTTAATTTAGGTGCAGTTTCCCCAATATATGACACTCCTATTAACACCCTATACAAGTGATATATCTTTGTTATAGATCTAAAAATAACATTCTTATGTTTATATTATTAACTGCAATCTTCAGCCACCACAGGGTTCACTGTGTTATGCAATCTCACATTTTGCCTTCTGGCTTTCCTTCTAGCAACATATAGAATCTGAAGCTTCCACCTTTCACGCATATTCACAAGCTTACTTCAAGCACTCTTAATTACCCTCACACTGTTGCACTACTCTCACCTATGTCATCCATTTCCAAGTGATTATAATCAACTGAATTATAAACTCTGTAGAGATTAAACATTGACTCCCCATTATTTACTTTAATTCTATTCCCTGGTAATCTATCCTATATTCTACCCCAGAAATTTGTTTATTTTATTTAATCAATATTAGTAAAATCATACAATATTTGTCCTTTTGTGTCTGAATTATTTCACTTAATGTAGGTCCTTAATCTTCATCCATGTTGCTGCATCTGTCAGTACTTCAATCCTTCTTACAGCTGAATAATATTCCATCATATGTATATACCACATTTTGTTTATCAGTTCATCTGTTGGACATGTGGGTTGCTTCCATCTTTGGCAATAGTGAATAATGATAATATGAACATTGATGTACATTTATCTGTTCATGTCTCTGCTCTCAGTTCTCCTGGGTATGTATCTAGTAGGGGGATTGCTCATATGGCAATTCAATACTTAACTTCCTGAGAAACACCATTTTACATTCCCACCAGCAGTAAATGAATATTTCTATTTCTCCACATCCTTACCAACATTTGTAGTTTCCTGTTTGTTTGTTTTTTTCTTTTTATCGTGGCTAGTCTAACAGCTGTGAAATGATATCTCATTATAATTTTGATTTGCAATGCCATAATGCCTAGTGATGTTAAACATCTTTTCATGTGCTTTGTAGCCATTTGCATGTCTTCTTTGGAAAAATGTCTGTTTATGTCTTTTGCCTATTTTTTAATTGGGTTGTTTGCCTTTTTATTGATGAGTTGTAATATATCTTGAAATATGCTGGACATTAGACCTTTATTGGATACGTGGTTTCCAAATACTTTCTCCAAGCAAGTAGGCTGCCTTTAAAATTTCTTGACAAAATCCTTTGAGCACAAAAGTGTTTATTTTTGAGGAGTTCCCATTAATTTAAGTTTTACTTTATTGCTCATGCTTTAGGTGTAAATATTATGAAGCCATTATGAGCCACAATATTTCAAAGTTGCTTCCCTACATTTTCTTCTACTTGTATGTCCCTTTCTTTTAAATTTTTGTTTTTGATTCCTCTTGAGTTAATTTTTGCATAATTTGTGAGATGGGGTCCTTTTTCTTCCTTTTGGAGATGGATATCCAGTTTTCTCAGCATCATTTGTTTAAGACAGTATTCCACACCCTTTTGGTAGAATTGGCAGCCTTCTCAAATATCAGTTGGTTATAGATGTGTGGTTCTATTTCTGAATTCTCAATTCATTTCCATTGGCCAATATGTTTATCATTGTGTCAATACAATGCAGTTTTATAAATACTTAAAAAAAATTTAGATACTTAAATTACATAAATATTACATAAAAATGTAGGGGAATCCCATATGCCCCTCTCCCTATCCCTCTCACAATTTTCCACATTAACAACGTCCTTCATTAGTGTGGTAAATTTGTTACAATTGGTGTGGTACATTTGTTACAATATGGTAAAACACATATTGGAACATTTCACTGTGTGAATTATGGTTTACATTATAGTTACTCTCTCTTCCACACAATTTTGTAAGTTAGGACAAGATTTATAAGGGCTTGTACTTTTCATTGCAACATCATTCTGGACAATTCCGATGTCCTGAGCATGCCCCCATATTAAAATTATTTTTCCCCTCTCCCTTCCCTCAGAACCTCTGGAAGGCACTGCTTCCACATCAATGATAAGAGTTCTTCCGTTGCTAGTATAACAATAAGTCTATAGCAAAATAACAGTAAGTCTACTTTTAGACTCTCTCTGTTCCTTGGGATGGCTGTTGTCCATCATCATGTCCTTCCTAGTTGTCCTGAGTGAACCCAGTGAACTTGAGTTTAGGTTTTGCAACACTGTTAAGAGTCAGGGCCTGACTGGCATGTGGAAAGCTCAAATATTTATGTCTCTTGGAAATACACCTATCAAGTCTAGTTCTAATTATAAGTTCAGACAGAAGGGACAAAAAAGCCATATGTAGGAAAGCCATGACTGAGTCAAACTCTGTCAAACTGAGGAGCACAAATTCCAAAGTAGGGCCCACTGGCAGGGTGCCAAACTCCTGAGCTGTCTACCCTGTCTATGGTGTCTGGATGTCTCTCGAGCTCTCAGGAACCCACTATTTGAGCCAATATTTACTGTGGCAGTCAATGAGATCTTGATGGGATGTTCATAAGCGTAACCTCTGGGATGAACTCCTAACTCATTTTGAAATCTCTTAGTCATAAAAACTCATTTGTATTTACCCTTTCCCTCTTTTGTTCAAGGTCTTTTTCCAGGTGCATTGCTAGTTAATATTTGGTAATACTCTCTCAGTGCCAGGGAGGCTCATCACTGGGAGTCATGTCCCAATTCAGGGGGAAGGTAATGAATCTATATGCTGAATTTGGCTTAGAGAGATGCCACATTTGAGCAACAAGGAGGCTCTCAGGGGGTGACTTAAGCAACATATAATACTAGGCTAAGTTTCAATTTCAAAAGGGAAGTTTTATAAGTACAGTTATCAATTTCAAGGGCCTATCAATTGTCCATCCTCCTTCACTAATCACTGCCCCTGTACTTGGGGGATTCTTGATGTCCCATTTGAGAATGTGACAGAACTCCCAAGGATGGGAATTGGATATTCTTTTGGTTGTTATTCGTATCTCCACCCAATGTGACAATGCCCCATGAACACTTGAACCTATTCATATGCCTTATACGTATGCCTGAGGTGAAACTCCTCCCATGTATCCCCCATCACTGCCACCCCACATCAAAGATTCTCCTCTGCCACAGTTTTAACCCTTCTGTGATCCAAAATGTCTTAAAAAATGAAGCCAACAAAATAACTGAATAAAGTTCATATGAAAATAAATAATAATGTTAATTTTAAAAATGATAAATAAAATACAAAAAATTAAATATGAAATAATAAAAGTAATAGTAACAAATAAAATTAAGAAAAAATTGAATTATATCTTTCATCACTGTAAGATTTGTTGTCTTTTATGTAGGGTGACATTTTCTTCCACTTATTCCCCTTGTATCTTTTTTTAATTTTATCTTCAAAGAAGCTTTAGGCTACAGAAAAGTCACATATAGAATATAGGAGATTCCCATATATTCACGATGCTCCCCCTTTCCTTTATTAATAACATTTTATATGTGAATCATACATTTGTTACAAATTTGATGTCAAATATTGAAGCATTGCTGCTAACCATGGTCAATGATTTACATTAGGTTTACATTTTGAGAAAACATACACTTTTATAAATTTTGATGAAATTTAACATGACCTCTATCCATCATTGCAAGATCATGGTAAGCAATTTCAATAATCCTAAAATGCCCCAGGTTTCCTTTATTCTATTCTTCCCTCCCTCTCCTCTCAGGACCCAAGTCAACCACCAAGTGTCACTCCATGAAGAAAAAGATTCATAGTTACTTGCAACAACATTGAGGGCTTGACATACTGGCCTGTCCTTGCCTATTAGGCCCTGCCTTTGCTCTTCAGATACTCTGGCCCCTCTATTTGAGAACATAGCAAGAATCCCCAGGATGGGAGTCCAACACCTTCCCATTCATTATGTGGGTCTCCACCCACTGATAAAATGCACTATGACACCATCAATACTCACATACTCCTTAGAAGCTTGCCCTGGGTACTTCCTGTCCCGCATTCCCCCACATCCAACAGCTTAAACCAGTATGCCCCCCCTG
>JAQZBX010047330.1:0-20495 GCA_029593785.1 Cabassous unicinctus
AGGAGGAACTTACTTCCAGGGATGTCCAAAGTGCAGTGTCAGCCTCACCTAGTCACAGGAATGTGAAAACTGTGACTTCTAATCCTTTTTCAACCATTTATTCTGCCAGAAAGGAAAGAAAGAAACCAGCATGTAACGTCTATTAAGATACGTCAGTTACTGCACTGAAGTTTTAAAGAGACAGCGCAGGACAAGTAAAGCAATGGACATCCTGAAGAACCACTGTGGGAAGGATGACCCCAGGCTATCCAGTTACTTTGGAGGTAAGAATTCCAGCAGAGGACCAGCCCCTCGGGACAAGAGCCCCTCTGGACAGGAGCCCGGCCTCAGGGAACAAGAGGACCTCCACTTTGTTGCAGAGGGCTCCAGTGCAGACACAGCACTCTCCTGGGACAGCCTGCTTTCCCTCTGACAGCAGCATCTTTCTACTCAAGGGGCACTGGGCCTCTCTGGGAACCACAGAACCCTGTTTACAGCAGTAATTAGGAGGTGTGAACTCCACTTACACTCAATGTTACCTATCACACCATGCTCATTAGTGACAAGACTTGCCTCTGCACATGCAGGTCATAGGAAATGTAAAATATGGGAGAAACAGAATCACATTTATTTATGGGAAGCAACCTTTAAAAAACCCTGCAGGTTTATACAGCCTCTGACTTAGACAATTCAAGTGCAGCTGCTCTTGTCAATTTAAACTCAGCTCTATAATTAGAAAGCATAACTGTCAATGTTCACCTAATGAGTTCAAACTCTAAATGATAACACTGCAAATGATTAATTGTAGACCATTTTTCCAATTGTGTAAATTCTGATTTACTGAAAAGATTACTTTTCTAATGTGTTTTCGCTAACATACATTGCCTTACAAATGCAAATAGGAGAATATCCTCATTAAAGACAAAATACTATAGTAAAATGTCAAAAAGGACTTTCATTTTGCAGGACATTGGGCATCTATAAAACAATTTATAAAAATCACAGTAAATCAATAGTGAAATGCTGAATGTTTTTCCTTTAAATTCAGGAAGACGACAAGAATGTCCATTACAGCAACTTCTATTCAAAACTAGATTATAGGGTCTAGCTAGGGAAGCCAAGATGAAGAAAAGGAAATCAGAGAGGTATGACGGGTCATGAGGCTATATTATTGATAACGCCTCCTTCCGATGACTGGGCAGCGTAGGAACGATTCGTTCCAAAGTGTGCTACAAGTGCAATCATTCAAGCACAATTTCAATGGTACAAGCAAGGAAAATATGAGTCAACATTTATTGAGTGTCTACTGAATACAAGACGCTGTGCTGTTTAAGGGTCAATGCATTCCATTCTCACAGCCATCTGGAGGAGGTTTCTACCCCGAGGAAACAGTTCAGAGAGGTTATCGAAGCCAAGGTTATCATGTCAACATCCCACCTGGACTTGGGTGAAAAAAACTGGGCATTCTGGGGGTTTCTCCTCTACAAAGGTTTGTAACAGAGCAAAACGTTGTGAAGGTAAGCATTTTAATTCATGGATTAACTTCTTAGAAACCTTAAACTATTTAAAAAAATAAAAGTAACTCAGAAAATGGGCTTTTACATTTCATCAGTTAAACAAATTGGCCAAGCGCAGACAGATTTTAAACCTGGTATCAGTCACCGCTTTTCCTACCATACAGAACACAAACCACCCTGGTATATAATCTGAGTGCTGATGTACATCAAGGCCTCTCTGTAGCCCACCTGTGAGATGCAGGACTGGTTTTCATGCAGTATATTTTAATACTTGGTCTAGTTAACACTATGAGAATTATTTGGAAATAAAGAAAAAGTTCAATTACCAGGAAGTTTAGGGGAAGCCAATATCTTTTTAAAATTTTATTTAAATACTTTAATATCAGCTTTAAATTCTTTAATATCAGCTTTAAATTAAATCATATTTCTTAAAATTATTTAAACAAGGGGAGCAGGTGTGGCTCAGTGGTTGAGACCTGCTTTGCATGTACAAGGTCCAAGGAATAAAAAAAATTATGAAAAGGAAAGGGAGAGGGAGGGAGGGACGGAGGGAAGAAGGGAGGGTGGGAGAGAAGAGGGAGAGAGGCAGGCAGGCAGGCAGGCTCAGCATTACTATTTCTGAGCAAGATGGAATAATAACCAAACCGAAAAAAAAGCAAAATAGATGAAGCAACAGTTTTTAGGACACTGAAAAGCAAAGCACATTGATGGTGAGAGATGGGACATGAAGGAGGTTAGGCCTGCCATCACCCAGCTCGCTGTCTTGAGAGAGTTTCCAGACACAGCCCAGGGAGAAGGTGCATGCTGGAGCTGGTGGACACCCTGAACTGAAGAGATGGATCTGGGAGTCCAGAGAGCAAGGAAGTGAGAGTCTGCAGCACAGAGTCCTGGAGAGGAAGAATTATCTTGGAAAGGGAGCTTCAGAGATCTGTAAGGAGCCTGAGCACTGAGTAGAGTACTGACGGGCACAGAAATGAGTAAATTCCCTGAGGCTGGAGCAAGAACTGTTTGTGAGGATGGGGGAGAGAAACGGATGCTCACACAAAGCTGGGGATCATGCCTGTTCCCAACCTCATACTTTACCAAGCACTGGGCAAAGTACTCAGGAATTAGCCCTGGGCTTAATACTGCTCTGGTTCTCCCTAACAAATCTTAAAAGCAAGACCCCAAAGGACCAAATCGTTCCCCAGTAACTTAACTGCATCCCAGAACAAAGCTCAAAAATATATCTTAGAATACAAAAACATCCAGTGCCCAAACAAGGTAAAAATCACAATGCCCAGTACCCAATCAGGGATCATCAGGCTTGCAAAGGAGCAGGAAAAGTTGACCCATGATGAAGGTAACATCAATCAGTCGAAGCCAAACCAGAACTAACCCAGATGTCAGAACTGGCAAACAAGGACACAAAAAGTTACTGTCACTGTATTCCAGATGTTCCCAAGACAAATACAGATATGGAAGATATAAAAACGACCCAAATAGAACTTCTAGAGATTGAAAACTACAAAGTCTGAGATGAAAAATACAATGGCTGGGAATGCCTGGTTAGACATTGCAGAAGAAAAGAAGAGTGTAAACCTACCTACAGAAAGTATCCAAAATGAAGGGCAGACCAAAAAGAGAGCCAAAATGGAAGAAGGGAGGGAGGGAAGTTGGAAGGAAGGAAAGGGCAGCAGTGAGTTGTGGAAAACGTTAAGCAGTCATATATGTGTAAACGGAATATCTGAAAGCAAGAGGTCAGAAAAAATATTTGAAGAATGGCCAAAGTATTTTAAACTTGATGACACACAGATCAAAGAAGCCTCAACTAAACAAAGCACAATAAACAAACAAACAAAAAAAGACTACACCAAGTCACATCATAATGAAATTGCTCAAAAACATTAATGAAGAACCTTAAAAAAAAAGGGTGGTGGTGGGGGACAGGCACATTAGGTACACAGGAATAAAGACAAGGGTGCCAGCATTTTTGTGGCAAACAGTGTAAACAGGAGGGGAGGAGAGCAACATTTTCAAAGCTCTGAATTTATAAAACTGTGCATCCAGAATTCTATACCCAGTGAAAATATCTTTCAGCAACAAAGGCAAAAGAAAGACTTTTGGAACATACAAAAAAAGCTGAAAGACTATCTCCAGAAAACAGTCACAACAAGAAATATTAAAAGAATTTCATCAAGCAGATGGAAATATGGATCTAAAGAAAAGAATGAAGAGCAATAAAGTTTTACTGGAACACAACCACTCATTCACGTATAGATTTATAAACTGCCTGTGGCTGATTTCATGCTGCAACAGCCTCAAATATTTACTACTTGGCCCTTTAGAAACAATAGGTGCCAACCTTGTAATAGGTAAATCTACAGTTATTTAAAATTATCTGTCCTTTTAGATCTATCTCTGTTACTTTCTTTTCCTTAATATGTTAAGAGTGATTGCTGGAACGATGTTTCCAAATATCAGGAATATCTATTCTGGGGCTCTGGATGGGAGGGGATTTGTCATTGTCTTCTTTTGCTTTCCTGTATTGCTCAAATTTTAAAAAGATGTACATATCATTTTTATAAAAACAAAGTCATTCTTTTTAAAAAGTATTATGATTGCATTTCATAAACACTTAAAATACGGATGAGAAAAACAAGAGCTTCCTTTATCTGTCCATCTATAACAGACTGATTGCCATTTCCAAGTATTCTCTTTGAGCCTCTTTCCACATTGCAGAGTTGCAACTGTGATGTGCATACAATTTGATGTCTCGATTTGTTTTTTTCATTAAGAATCTATGACTACGTAGTTTCACAGGCACTTAGAAGCCGGCCATGTCTGGAAGGGATGGATGTGGCTTTATTTTCTAAACAAGCTCCCTCTTGTTGGACATTTAGGTTTGTTTCCATTTTTCAGTACTGTAAGTAAAGATGCAATAAAACATATATAGCTTTTGCTACATTTTGAATTTTCTCCAGAATATATTTTTTTCAAAAAAGTATTCCTGAATTAAAGGGTTCTTCCATTTTTATGTCTATATAAATATGGTCAAGACATTTTACGAAAGAATGAAAGCAAATTACAGAAAGATTGTATGTCTTATTTCCATTTTCCCTAATTTAATGGGTGAAAAAAATGGCATTTTTAAAAAAAGATTTATTTTTTAAATTTATTTGATTTCTCCCCCCCTTGTTGTTTGTGCTCACTGTCTGCTCTTCTTTTTTAGGAGGTACCAGGAACTGAACCCAGAGCCTCCCACGTGGGAGGGAGGTGCCTAATCTCGAGTCACCTCCATTCCCATTTTGTTTTAATTTACATAAATTTTTGTTTAGAAAATGCTTTCAGATATGAAACACAAAGCAGTTATTTTCAATAAAAAATGTATATTTGAAAGATATTTTACCCTTAACTTATTCCATTCTACCTAAATTTTCCTCAGCAATAGGCTCGGGTCTCTTAGCAGCTTGAGACGTGGAACCAAACATCATCGAAATGAGATTCTCCTTCACTTGACCTTATAAAACACCCAGCCACTCTCAGAAGAAAGATAACACTTTGAACTCTCTCTCCCCACTCTTAATACATACACAAGCATCCCCAGAATTTACTGAAGAATCACCCTGGTTTCCTCGCAGAGCAGTGGACATGCTTCTGTCTTATTCACCGGAACTTAGCACAGTTCTTGACACATATTCACACTTACGTATAAGCTGAACAAATGAAGGAAGGAATCGCCACCAAAGCCGAGAAAACCAGCATGGTCTTCTGTCAGGATGGCTCCCAAATGCTCCATCACATGCTTTTATCCTGTACTGAGGGATTATGTCTTAGACTATCTGCTTTACTCTTCCTGAGCCTGTTTCTTCCTTTGGGAAGGAGACAACTACCACCACCCTCCAAGGCCTCCTGGGCTAACTGCGGCAGTCAAATGAACGCGACAGTAGAAAGTGCTTCACAACTCTAAAGCAACGTACATGAAATTAGAGTGGAGGGGCCACAGCAGCAAAACTCAGTACAGTTCAAAATGAAAATAACCGAAATTGCAATTCACAGGCATTAGTTAAATAAATTATGACACAGCCATGAGATAATCTACTACATCACCAATAAAAGTGATATTCAACGGTATGGAATACTGTGTCAAGGCATATCCCATTATAACACACAATGACACACAAATTTTATTAAAGTTTGTTTATTACATGCATAAAAAAGAAACCAGAAGGACCTCAAAAATACAATTTATATCTGAGATGGGTATATGAATGGATTTTATTCTCTTTACATGTTTTCATTTTCAACACTGAACATGTATAACTTTTATACTCACAAAAGGTTTATAAAACCATATACATGTTAGCCATCTTTCTTATAAATGTAAGCACCCTGAAACAGTACAATTTCCAGAAGTTTATGGTGAAAGAAGTCTCAGTGTCTGAGACTCATTTTTTTCCTGTCTCTCCATCTGAACATGTGGCAAGATGGAGGATATGTTCAGTCAACAAACTATTATTTGGCTCTTGACCACAGCTAATCAGAAGAGAGAGCTCAGCTGTCTTCCTTAGACAGAGATGCACCCTAAAATGGTACCATGTAAGTTTTAGGCCATGTTGTCACAGTTCAGTTACAAATTCCTAAGAAATACGATATTAGCTATAAAAAAAAATCAGACTGGTCCCACTAACATAAATAAAAGTCAAGCAACAAAATACATAACCTGGAAACATGGATGAGAAATAGGGGAACAAATTACTTTCCTTTGCTTCATTTTATGATCATATTGATACTGATGAGGTCTGGGATTTCAAGGTATTTTTACCTCCCTTTTTCATTAAAAACAAAGCAAAACAAGTGTAAATCCAGATTTCTAGACAGCAATGCATTTTTCTAAAATATTTACAAAACAAAGCAACTACTTTAAAAGTGAGCCATTTTTCTTTAAACGAGCAGTATCAGAAACAACCTGGCCATTTTCCCCCAGTATGAACTTGTGAGTGCAATGAAATAATTCACGAAATGGCTTCCCTTTCTGATAGCACTTTACCCAGTAACTGGTATTTAGCAGCTCTTGCCAGTTCACCATTAAAAATAGATTATTTCATTGATCAAAACACCTTGAGGAAAGCCTCTCAGCTTTGCCATGAAAATCTTCCATCTTTTTCTATCAGTTCTTAAGTGTTTCATTCATCCGTGTGCATTAAATCCCATATGCCCTAACAAAGTAGACAACCGAGGCTCACGATGAATTTTAAACACCAGGATGAGTTCATCCACAAGCGCCTAGAAGCTTTACCAGAACAAAAATGTTTTGTTTTGTTTTTTCTCAAAGCAGAGGAGAAAGGCAGAAGGAAAGCTCAGCCTGCAAGACACTTTGTTTCAAAGGAAGGGTTAATACCTTTCCTTACATCCGGCCACCAACTACACCAAAGAGCTCCTCACGGCATGGGATGGGAAGACGTTTCACTTGATGTTGCTCAAATGCAACTTTTAAATTGCCCTTCAGAGGCTTCTCTAGGCAGACAAGCCGACCTTCGACAAGAAGATCAAAGAGACGCAGAATCACAGCCACCAGGCACTTTCATCTGGACAGACAACAGTGGGGCCGGAGTACCTGTTGCTCCTAAGGGGGTAGGATATTGATAGAATTACATATTAACTAAGCAGACCGTCAGCTGGCACCTGCCAAGGGTGGAGGTGCCCAGTGAGTCACCAGACAAAGAAGGCGGCTGCAGCCGAACTGCCCAGTTTCTCTCGATTGTTTCCACCAAACGTCCTCTGAAAGGTCTGCTGCATCATGAGCAGAGCGACACAGGGAAGACGCTGCCGTTTTCTGGGGCGATTCGGCATCTCCGTAAAAAGAACAAGTCATTTAATATGTATGTTCCAATAAACTGCATTTTCCTTTTCAATCTTCCGGCTAATTTTGTGCTCACCAACAAGGATGAGTGGACTTGCTCGGGATGAGTCTGGCAACTCCACCTCCATTCTGCCCGTTGCACCTTCCCTCTCAAGCCTTGCTGCCAAGCCTCCCCAGTGTGGAAGCTCGCGTTATGGTGCTGAGGTGTGGGAAAACATCCACTTGGGATTTACACTGCCATCACGAATATGCTTTATTTGTGAGCTACGGCAGTGATGCAGGCTGAGTTAACTTGTCCCTGAAGACAAGCAGTGTGAACGCAGGGCCTCTGAAGGAACGGGAGGTGGCTCGACGCACGCAGACCTAGTGCTAGTAGTGAATGCCTCAATTTTAATCTACTTAACCGTCCTGCCCCTACAAAGTGAGTTAAGGCCTCATGTCTCACCAGAAGAGAGCGTCAAAGAAAATCCATGATGCCAAAGGTTTATAACTAACCAAAGGCAGCGTAATGTGTTAAATACACTTGTTGTGGAAAAGAAAATATTATATCACACACTTACACAATGTACCAACACCTCGTGAGTATGTGTGTGTGTGTTGTGTAGATACAGCTCTACACTTTCCAGCATAGTAATATCCATTTCTACCCAAACAAATGCTCTTTAAGATATTTTCATAGACTGAAATCATGGAGCCTGAAGAGTTATATGGCATGTTGAATATATAACAAGCAACCAGTCCATATAACTCCAAATGATTCAAAGAAATGCAAATCACTTCACTGGGAAAATCCAGAAGCCTAAGGACGCAGGCCTGGGTAGACCAGATGACTGTGTGCAGTGGTGCGCCTGGCAGGGAGACGTGCAGCTTCTGCCCCTAAGTGAGCAGGGAAGGCTGGGGAGAGGAGAGCCCCTCTGGAATGGCCCACTCAGAGGGCGGCAGGCAGAGCCGTCCGCACCGTGTTTCCGGTGGGTGGCACTGTGTTTGCTTTTTAAGGGTGGAAAGGCAGCCCTTGCAGTGGTGACTGCCTTTAGTTTCTGCTCTTTTAAATGGTTGCTTATGTCTCTTCCAAAGCAGAATCTCTCCTCCAGAGGACAAACTCCTGGTCCTCGCAGCCTTCCTACTTAGTGAAAAAAAAAAAAAAAAAAAAATGGAAGATATGTTTAGCTAGGCTAAATTTTACTTTGAATCAAATCTCCTAAAGTATTTCAACCCAAAGTAAGTTTCAGCTTTATTCCACTTGAGGGCTTTGCTTGTCCTCGGAACCGATGCATAAATCTATGTGAGTGCAGCATCCATTGCCTTCTGCACGTCCAGTGCACACAGACGTGAGGGCATGAAGCTTTTCCCACTCAGAGACCAAGGGTTTTTGTCCTGGCACACCTTGCTGAATGTCTTGGCTCATGGGCTGAGTTCCTGGCTCCACCACAGCAGCCTGGAAAGGTGGCGTGGCACAAGGCAGGCCACATTTCTTCTCAGAGAAGCAGGTGCCATGACGCTCGACAGCCAGACCAGAGAAAGTGACAAGCACTGGCTCACGGCGATGGGGGAGCCCGCCAGCACGGGCTCCCATAAAACACCCTGCTTCAAGCAGAGAAAGAAACAAACACAGAAATCTGGGCAAAATATTTACTCGCTGGAAGTTATAATTTTGTTTTGGTTTTCCAAAACAGCTATGGAAAATTTGTAAAGCCTTCTGAAAAAGAATTTACATTTCGTGAATTTCATAAAAGCAAATTCCATAAAATTATGGTTTTTGATGAACAGACCAATGTGAAAGTGAAGTGTAAGGTCGTATTTCTTTCAAAAAGCATCTTATTTGGAAAGTACTCCAAAGCATTTAGAACTGTGCTCTTTAGATGATGTTTATCTGCATGGATATTGAAATTATTCATTAATAGAATGAAAATATTCTTGTTACCAGCCAGATTAAAATATAAGTTAGATGCTTTCATAATGGAGTCATTATGACGCTGCATCCAGTTAATAACTTTGACCAACAAATGCTAACTCCAAACACAGTGGAAAAGCCAGTGCAAATGCAATGGAATTTTAATATAATTTTACTCTTAGCTCCTTTTGAAAACATAACTCCTGGCTCACAATCACATTACAAATTCTTTTTGTTCTTTTCTTCTAGCTATGGGAATAAAATAAACCACTTAAATGACAGTCAAGTGTCTGTAAAATATATAACAGCAATAATTCCTAGTGGAAAAGTGGCAGGCATTTATACAAGAGCTAAAGCGCTGTGGAGAAGGCTAACACGAAGGCTGTTTATTTTTGTAGAGACCTCTTCTGGACGAAATCAGACGGCCATGAGAAAAGAAGCCTTTTGTAAGGACCTTTGCTGCCCAAGTTTCTGCTCGCAATCATTGTGAGGCGTGAAGGGCCCCACGTTAGATGAAGACATGTTCTTAAAATACCGTCCACCACCAGAAGCAGAAAAGGTCACTATCGCCATGAAACTGGGCTGGGAAACGGTGTGTTCTTAACTGCAAAGGCTGCTCCGTTTGGTTTCTTTTGGGGGCCTGGAGGGAATACCAAGGAAGAGAGAGGTCAATTGTTTTCTTCCTCAAGTTTCTGTTTTTGTTAGACTGGTTCCATGAATTCTAGCCTCTTCCCAGGAGAAATTCAGCCTCATTCAGCCTGTCACCATCTTCAATTAAGCCACGGACTTCAGACTGAGCCACACGAGCAGTCTCCACTAGATCCTCCTCCAGCCCAACCCCACCGTCCCTAACACACATCTCCTCGATGGGTCACGTCTTCCTTTGATTTTGCATTCTCAAGTTGTGTTTCTAATTACACTAAGACGGAGCTGGAACCAGGGGACGTGTCCCACAGAGCACGGCTTTTCCGCAGGTCCCCAGAACCTGAGGCTGTGGCCCAGAGCCTGTCGGGTCTGGCTCACCCATGGAGCTCACTGGAAGACAAGTGCCAGCCAACGCCTCCATCCAACTGCGCTCCCTTGATCTCTTGGCGCTCGTGAGCCTAACCTTGGCTCTTGGGCTGTATGTGCTACATTTACCCAGCTGGAAAGTGTTCGTGGCAAATTGCTCAAACACATTCTAAAGTAAACAGTTTATAAAACAAATTGGTTTCTGCTTTACTGGGTTAGCAGCTCTGAAAGAGAGGTACATGCATCTTGAAAAGGAGCCTGCTACTTCTTGCTAAACGTGGTTCCCTAGTCGAAGCAGGGCCAGGTCGTTTTGTGACGTCCTTAAAGCAGGGCCCAGCGCACGGCTGCAAGGCCTGGGCTTCAGCGTCTCTGGGAGACACACTCAAGTCAGCACTGGAGCGGGGTGGGGACGCGTGCAGCGTTCCAGGTTCTAAAGCAAACTGAACTGAGGACTAAAGGCATGTGAAACGGAATGACAGTCATAGCCCAAAGGCCAAATCCACCCTCCCCTAGAGTCCCGGGTCAGAGCGAGTAGGGACCTTGCTAAGCAATAATGCGGATGTGAAGCCCAGCACAGGGCACACCTCGCACGGCGACAGGAGATGCAGAAATCGGCAGTGGGCAGCAGAGGGTGGGCTGGTGGGCCGAAGCAGGGCCTGCTTCCCATTAGCCTGGGGAGAGGAAGACACCACTGGCATTCAGAGGCAGGAGGAGGACCGCCGAGAGCCCGGGGGCGGTTCTCACAGCCAGCCAGGCCTTCCTCCAGAGAGGCAGCAGGGCGGTGCTCCACACCTGCGCGAGGCTCGCCAAGACCTCGGGGTTTCCTCAGAGAAGCAGCCAGAGGCTCAAGGAAGTTTTAAAAAGAATCCCAGATTCTTCACACTCATGGCTCCTGCTAATACTTAGGTAACACAAACACATTAATCCCTCCATTATCCAAATGGGGAGGGGCTGGGGGTAGAGACGGGCAATCTAGAGCACAGACTCTTCCAGGGAACGTTCCCGGTGCCTTGCTTCGTGCCAGCTTTTCCTGCCGGAGCAGGCTACCTTAGACTCAGGCTGGTGGATGAGGCTGGCTGCACCTGAGTCAGGAGAGCTAGGAAGGCCAAAGGAGCACAGTGAGCTTCGGGGCAAAGACAGCAGGCTGCCCTTTCACGGCCAGCAGCGGCTGTGCCCCGTCCACCTACAAGACGTCACCGCCCTGCCCAAGAAAAGCCCCAACTGGCCAGCACAAGCTGCTCTGCACCAACAGTGAGTGCTTGAGACACGGGCACCAGCAGGAAAACTCCCCTCCGCCATGGGTCATTACGGAGCTGCCCGCAAGCGCGGGGGAAGTGGGAGTTTTCCAAGCCTGCCTGTGCCCACCAATGGCCATCTCTACGTGACTAAGTATCTGCGGCTTCTCTCCGTGGCCCTGAGGGGCAGAGGACTCACTCTAACTCTGCTTGTACCTGCCATGCACATATTAATTGTATATACACCATGCTGCATCTACTAATCACCCAGTAGATAGTTAGGGAGTGAGTGGCATCCTGGGAGCACACAGGGAGCTGGCGGCGCCTCTGCTAGGGGTCACAGATGCAGCAGCAGTGGGTAAGAGCAGACCCCAGAAGCCCTGGCTCTCATCGCTGGGCTGTGAGCTCCTCTCAGGGACTCCACCAGCCACTGAATTGGGCTTCATTTCTTTGCACAAGTCACATTCTATGGACTTCTTCAAGCTCTTCCGAGTCCCATGACTCCTAAGTCAGTCAGCTTTATTAGCTCTAAATACATTAAAGAAAATAAGCCACTGATAGAAAAGAGCTGTCATTATATTTAGCCATAATACCATGTATCTAGGCCAGCTATGTGTTCATAAGACTGTACCCAACCTTATTTGGATGTAATCCAGAACTTAAACAGTTATACACAAGAAGGAAAAAAAGAAGGCTTGTAATGTCACTGAACGTTAAAAGTCACCGAGATCAGCAATTAATAAATGAAATCTCCTCACAGCAGTTACCATCCTTCTGTATACACTTAGATATTAAACTCACCTATGTGAAATCATACCAAAGCCAGTCAAGGAGGTAGCATTATATTAGATATTTGTATCATTCAATATTTTGCAAACTAGAAAGCATTAGGTTTAACAACTGACTATTCCATTGATAGGTTGCAAATCCATAATTTAATTTCAAGACAAAATATTTAGACGTGATAATTGATAGAAACATATGTGACCTGTGAACTATTTCCAGCACTTTAAAAGTGGAACCATATCTCTGCTTAAAAGCCAAAACATGATTTTTTAAAAATGAGTGCAGAGATGAGAAAACAATATCTAACCCTGCAGGTAGCTCAGTGTCTCAGAAAAATGCAAAACTTTCAATCATTCATTTAGATGACACCAATCAGTGCCTTCTCCTTGATATCAGGCCTTCCTATCAAATCACAGAGTGGCACTGCGTCCAAAACTCTGGTTTCCTTAATCTGCTTAAGTTATCTTCTGTTTTAAAACAAAGCAAAAATAACAAGCAAACTAAAAAGCTTGTATCACTTCCTTTTGTGAAACCTGCCATTGCCCACTCAAGAGGAAAAACCCCAAGGAAATTAAAGAAGTGTGTGCCCAAACCACTGCTTTTAAATGGGAAGTATAAAAGCAACCCCAGCTCCCACTTCAACTTATTTTACAATCAGTCACTTCTCTTCAAATAGACAATAAATAAATATAGTGACCAAAAGGATGGTCATCCCTATAAACCTATTATATGATAAAAGGTGGCTTAGATTTTATATTTGATAGATTATAAATTTTAAATGGATAATTCTATTTACATGTATGATGGAGTAACAAAATTCAGTGAATCAACATGTTTTAATTAAAATTAGGCACATGGGTATGATATTTTTAATGTCCTTAATACTTCTGTAAAGTAATTGTATAGGGGAGGGAGAAAGAAGGAATACTTTGTCACTCATTTTATGAAGTCAGCATTACCTAATAATAAAGCCTGAAAATGACATCACAAGGAAAGCAAACTACAGACTAATATCCCTCATGAACAAACTCAATAATTCTTAAGAAAACATTAGCAAACATACTCGAGCATGTGTATATATATACACACATACTGTATATTATACATATAATTTAAGCTAGAATTATATGCACAAATATATGGATTCACGTAAATAGAAGTGTGCGTGTATTTATTTCTCATGACAAGTGGGATTTATCACAGGCTATCAAAGTTCACTAAACATTAGAAAAATCGAAAGACAAAAACCATATAAATATTTTAATAGACGCAAAAAAGACATGTGACAAGGCACGGCCACGATAAAAGCATCCATCCTACTAGGAATAGAGGCGAACTTCCTGAACCTGATAAAGTGCAGCAATAAAACCAAGCACATACTCAAGTCATAGACTGAATGTTTTATCTCTAAGGGCAGGAACAGAAAAGGATGCCCACTGCCACCATTCCTGTTCAGTACAGTTCTGGAGAGCCTGGTCAGTGCAATAAGGCAAGAAAAAGAAATTAAGGCTATATATGTAACAGACATGTTATACCATGTTCAGATGTTCAGATAAATTAGAGAAGACTCAAAGAAATGGAGATAAACCATCACAGACTTAAACGTAAAGCTAAAGTTATGAAATACGCAGAACAAAATGTAAGAGGAAATCAAAGTAAGTTAGCCGTAAGAAAGAATTTCTTAGGACACTGAAAACCTAAACCATACAAAGAGGAAAAAAAAAGACACATATATTTAATCTAACTTAAAAATCAAGCCACAGAATGGGAGGCAGTATTCACAATACATGCATATGATGAAGGATTCGTATGCAGAATGTGTATTTTAAAAATTCTTACAATTCTCTAAAAATCAATAAAAGCAGAATGGGGAAAAGAGTTGAGGAAATACTAGATGAAAGAAGATCTATAAACGACCCATAAACCATGAAAAGATGCTCGGCCTCCCTAAGCTTCAGGGTAATGCAAATTACAATCATGATGAAATTCTACTGTGCTCTTAATCAAATTGCTACAGTTAAAAAGACTGACAATACCAAGTGTTGACAAGGATGTGGAGCAACTGCAACATTCAGACACTGTTAAATTGCATAAGCACTTTGGAAATATTTAGCATTTTCTTATGAACTTGAGCATACTTACCTATGATCCAGCAATTCCATTACTGGATATTTCCATAAGAGAAATGAAAACGTGTCCACATAAAGACGTGTACATAAGCGGTCACAGCAACTTTCATCATAATAACTCAAATCTGGAAACAGCCAAGTGTCTATCAATGGGAGAATGAACAAATTGTGGAACACACTGAAAGGAGAATATTGCTCAGCAATAAAAAAAAAAAAAACTACTACTGATACATGCAGCAACATGGATGGATCTCAAAGTCATTAATCTGAATGAAAAAGTTAAAGACAAAAAAACATAATTTACAATTTCATTTGTATTAAATTTCAAGGATGATAGCTCTAAATTAATGAAAGAGTGAGTACCTAGAGCAGGGATATGGGCTCTGACTAAGACTGGGGACAAAGCAGTGGAAATATGTTCTATATCTTGATTGTGTTAGTGGATAAATGGCTGCATTCATTTGCCAAAATTCTTCAAACTGTACCCTTAATGTAGACATTTGTTTCTATAAACATTGTGTCTCAATAAAGTGATTTTTAAAAAACAAATAAGGAATTCTAATCAACGAGTTTGCATACAGTATATGGCTTAGATATTCTGAAACTACTTTCTTTGTAGTCTTATCTTGAGCTAATGAATATACATATTGGAAAGAATGGGAACCATATTTCTCACTGATGCAGAAGAGAGTCACAAAGATGGAAAGGCAGAAATCTAGAATTTATCTTGAAGGGCTGAACTGCAATTAAACATACATGCATGAACTGTTTTTTAATACACAGTGACTTAGACAGATATAGAAATATAAATACGTGAGTGTCTACACAGACAGATATAGAAATAAATATAGATGTGTGTGTCTATACACACATTTCCTAGCTCTGTCTGCTAAAAGATTCTAGAATATGAATTTTCAGTGGGACAATCGGGGCTCTCAGAAGGCAAAAACTGATTCTTGGGTCTTTAGAAGGGGGAGAGGAGTGTGGAAAATCTTAGGTATTATAATGGTTTGTGGCCATCCAAAGAGCCACAATACATTAAAATACACAGTATATCTGCATGTGATGGTCTGAAGCTGTATGGACCCCAGAAATGTGTATTCTTAAAGTTAATCCATTCTTGTGGGTGTGGACCCAGTTTAAGTAGGATCTTTCAGTGAGTAGGATCTTAAGATGTGACCCACCTCACTCAGGGTTGGTCTTAATCGTCTTACTGGAATCCTTTATAAGAAAATGAAATTCAAGCAGAGAAAGAGAAAGCCATGGAAGCAAGAATCTGGAAGCAACAAAACCTGGAAGAGAAGAGAGCAACGAGCAGATGCCCCCACATGCCTTGCCAAGTGACAGAGGAGCCCAGGACCACTGGCAGCCAGTCTTCAGGAAGAAAGCATTGCCTGATGATGCCTTGATTTGGACATTTTCACAGCCTCAGAACTGTAAGCTCGCAAGCTCATAAATTCCTATTGTAAAAGACAACCCTTTCTGGTATATTGCTTTCAGCAGCCTAGGAGATTAGAACACTGTGGTATTAGAATTTCATCAAGGGGGTTGTACTTAGAGGAAAAGCATGTCAAAAAGAAAAAAAATTCCTTGGGGGATGATGAGAAAAAGTTCGAGAAACGTTGAACTAGAAAGAAGCAATGACACACTAGTGGCAAGGACTGTGTCTAGCACACAGATCCTGGCTTATCAATATAATTATCCACTAAAACAAACCAGGATTCCTGAAAGGGGAGACTGATTTCACAGATGAGACCAGGGAAATTACAAGATAAACCTGGATGGTTTTACTGCATGAGAAACTAAGGATGAGCTCCAAGAACGCTGGGGACATACCAATGTTCTAGGAGATATCTTGAGAAGGGCCCGCTGGCTAATCTGGGACAATTCGAGCATCAAAATAAATAATAATGGATTATAACCCATTAACACAAATATGCATGAGCCCATAAAGATATGAATAAACAAATCAATAACTGATAAATGGGGAGAAGGGAAAGCTCTTCCTTTCAGAAGAATGCCAACTCATGTGGAAGAAAGGATGGTGCTAGAAAATCATCAACAGATGCTATATCCAGTGAGTAAAACTTTGATGAGGAGATAAGAAATTATGTGATCCCAAATACCTTCCCACAAATTACTTGTAACTTTACAGCGGAGAAACTTAAAGACAGAAACTTAACGAAGTGATCAAAATTAACATCATCTTATTGGGACCAGCTGGCACGTATCTCTTGCTATGGTGCACCGAGAAGGACACAGCATTACCTGTGTATTCCTGCTGAAAACGTATAACATGTATCCATCCCATCATGACCACGCAACAGGCAAACTCAAACTGAGGAAGATTCTACAAAACAACTGGCTTATACTCTTCAACAATTTCAAGGTCAGAAATAATCACTGAGAGACTGTACCAGGTTAAAAGAGATTAAAGTGACGTGAATGCAATTCATGGGACTGGGTCGTATTCTGTTCTAGGGGAAAAAAACATATGAAAGATACTACTGGGGGAGCCAATGAAGTATGACTATGGACTGTGGGTTATATGCTATTGTATCAATGGCAAATATCCTGATTGTGTTAACTGTATTATGGCTAGGCAGAGAATATGGCTGTTTTAGGAAATAAACAGTGGAATGTTGGAAAAGGTCAGAATAGATCTTGAACCTGGTAAAGTTTGGAATAAAATTCTTCCCCTGTTCTCTTGCTCTTTTCTGCAGAACGAGCCCAAAGAAGAGATCAAAACCAGAGTACCGTGCAAAGTGGGTCCGTCCCTTGACAGCTGGCAGCTGGCCACTGGCCACTGCTCCCCTGGCGGGGCCATGCACCTGGGAGGACCCCCCCTCTGCTTAGGAGGCTCTGTTCCCGCTGCCTGCTGCTGGCTGCCAGTGCCTTTGTCGGGCTAAACCTACTCCATCAGGTTGAACACCCCTTTCTCAGGGGAGCCCTCTCCAACCCCTACTCAGCCGAGGCTTTGCCTCCATAGCACCCCGTATCTCTCTCTGGTTCAAACCCGTACAGTTTTAACCGTGTACTTCCCCCCGGCGTGAATGCAAGCTCCACGTGAAGAGGAACCGTGCGTGTCTTTCAGTGTCATGCACCCGATACCCATCGCAAGGCATGGCACGCTGCAGCACTCGGGAGAGAACGACAGAAGTCCGCTGGAGACACAAAGCACTCCTTGTTTAAGAAGAGCCTTTAAAAAGAGCCTGCTAGGGATACCAAGGAAGTTCCACAAATGTAAAAATTAAAGCAAACCTGGTTTCTTTTCTTTTTTTAGTGCTCTGTGACAATGGCCCTGACCCCACCTTGGGTACACATCGGGCATGCTGAAAAATTCCTGCGAGACCTCGGGACAAGGAATCTCCGGGGCAGCTTGGGGCCTGTTCAGAGAGAGGGAGCAAGCCGCCGGCACCCAGAGGGCAGGACACGGCTCGGCCTTCAGGCAGCTGGTGAAGAATGGGCTGTGGAAGGGTAGGCTCTTTTAAGCAACAAACCATCTTACAGTTGGCTAGTTTTGGGGACAGAAGGGCAGAGTTTGCAGAAAAGCCATGGCTGCCTTCGCGTAGCTGATCGGTCCAGAGGCAAAAGCACAGAGCGCCAACCTTCCCCCCGAGAACGATGAAGCCACCTCAGGTGAGCAAGTGGGAGGTGGAGCCGCCTCCAGGCTCACCCCCATGCCCTGCAGTTACTTACAAGTGGCCAGAGAGAGGTGGACATTCTCTTTCCTAGAAAACTCACCGGAGAATAACAAAGAAAATAGATGCTCCCAAGAGATCTAACATGTAGATCCGTCTATGTCAACGAGATGAAACAGTGAAGACCTTAATTGGACTTAAAACCACATCCCTGTTTAAATTCTATCCAGTTGAGGAGGATTTGAGGTGCCCCTGAGGTTCCTTAGTCAGAGGCAATTCCTGGGGAGGTGGCCTGACCATGAGAAGGGCACTGGGGGACGGCTGGAAGGACACCGGGAACTGCAGCCAGCAGGGGACAAAGCTGGGGGCTTCCAAGCTGGAGAAGCCAGGCTTTTGGAGGCCAGGACACACAAGCATGGACTCTGGCCGGATAAGTGGAAACACTGTGAAAAGATAAATACTTTCAGTAACTGTCAGTAGTCCAGAATAACTGATATATGAGTAGGAACAAAAGGAAACCAAAGGCCTTCTTTCTCTCTCTTCTAAACTGGTTCAGATGGGGGCAGGCACTGCCACCTGGAACCCTTGCTAGTCTCACAGCCCTCTGCCCCAAGGAAACCTCGCCTCTCCCCGCTGGCCCCACTGCAGGGCTTCTCTGCCTGCCTCCCCAGGCCCATCTTCCATCTCCCATGCAATGTGGCTCCTGAGAGTGCCGGCAAGCGCGCCACCTCCTGCCCTCCAGCTGCGCCTGCCTCTCGGCTCTGCATCTTCAATGACCAGCCTCACAGCTCAAGCCCTAGGCATCCCTCCCCACGTTCCTAAGCACCGTTACACATGTGACAGGTAGTGTGTGTGTGTGTGTGGGGGGGGCACTTCTGCTCCCCAATCCTACCTCCACTCTCTCTGAAGAGCTCTGCACCCACGCTTGCCATGGCTGAAATGCTGACCAGGATCCAGACTGCCCTTCCTTCCCCAGCCTTCCAGGGAATGTGTCGTCCCCACACTCTGTAACTGACAAAGAACTGCTCCAACCACCCCGGCTGCAAACTACTACGTGTAACCATGAACCAGGGGTCGGGAAAAGCCCTTCAGGCCACCTGCCCAAGCAGCCAGCAGAGAGGCCCCTTCCCCGCTCTGGGCAAGGACCCTGTCTGCAGTCTCACCGCATCTCACTTCTTCCCTGGTTCCCAGCCCACCCCACGGGCGGGCGCATGCGTCTCTCAGCAGGAGGAGGTGCCTGGCCTCCACAAGGGGCCCTGCACTCTGAAGCCCGGCTGTTTTCTTTGCCAGAGTAAACTGGTGCGGGGAGAGATCCAGCTCCCCAACACTCAGCCCCCAGCCCCAGGGCAGTCGCAGCCAAGAGAGGGGACGACCCACTCCCATGTAAAATAACACCAGCCCAAAATTAAAAATGCAACAATGCCACGTGCATAGGATGTGGGCACAGCTTGCACTGGAGGGTCAAGGAAAGCTTCTTGGAGGGTAAGAGGTGTTCTGGAAGAGAGGCACAAACGTGCTGCGCTCAAGCAAAGCAAAATGTTTTAAGGAAAGAAATTACATACTAGACAGTGACCAATATCAGGGATTTTTGGCCACTACCCCTGGGATGGCCTAGGACAGTATTTATAGTAAATCAATTTCTAAAAAGCACCCTGAATACAGTCTCCATCCTCACCCCACCCTAGAGCGCAGAATTAAGGGGAAAAAACTAAAGCTATAATCCGGTATATTTATCGAGTACAATGCATATCTCCACTCTGGGGTAAAGACACTGCCCAAAGTGGGAGTGGGGTGGGTGGGCTGCTGAGCGAGGAGACAGCAGGCAAAGTCGCTACTAACTGGCAATGATCTTTTTTTCACAATTAAAGTTTTACAATTGAAACAATTTCTAGCAATTAGAAGCACGTGGGCAAGGGCTCTCAGCTAAAACACCAGGTAAACAAGAGGAAAGGGGTGTACTGTGAGCAAGTTCTGCTCTTTGTGACTCGATTTCAGAGCAAAATAAGGATCTGCAGGCATTTTACTCCACATGATGAAAGAAAATGCTGTTGATGTTAAAAGCCAAGAAACATATAACCATTTTCCTCCTGTTCTCCATTCTACCAATGTCGGGGGGGGGGCAGACAAAGAAATCCCACAAATCCCTACTCTACTGAAAGCATAAAAAATTCACTTCAAAAGAAAGGTTAAGATAGGGAGAAAGATGCAGCCTGGGAATGTAAATACAGTTGTAGAGAATACGCAAACTCTGGAAATGCTCACATAGGAGCTTTCTCGAAGCCACACGCCGAGGGACGTGAGCCTGCAGCTCAGCACAGGAACGAGCCCACACTGAGGTCTGGTGTCAATTTACATGCCTCGAGCGCCAGGAAAATGCCCCCAGCCAAGGCTTCAAACTTGTACAGCACATTTCCACTCAACCCGGCTAGATTGCCTGTCACATCTGACACGGCCCGTCAAAAGT
>JAQZBX010047331.1:0-20507 GCA_029593785.1 Cabassous unicinctus
TAAAAACTCACGGTTCTGGTTCTGTCGTCGCGATTTCTCTCTTTTGTCCCTCTCTCCTCTCGGTGGTATGCAGTCTTTCCCTGCTGTCCTAAACCCTAGAAGATCTATTTTGGGTCTGTTTCAGCCAGTTCTCTAGCTATTTTTCTGGAGAAGAGATTCCTGTGTGTTACTACTCAGCCATCTTCCCGGAAGTCCTGTCGGAGAACAGTTTTAATATGACCGGAGTGAGGAATTGTGCAAGGACCCAGAGAGTAGAAAAGCATGTGGTATTTAAGGAAATTTGACAAGAACTCAGCCTCTTAACAGTAGGTGAAAGACTGGTAGAAGACAGAGCCAGTATCACTGCTTAAGTGCAAAGACTTTGAATCAGCCTGATGTGGGCTCCATCCTAGTTCTATTCTTAGTTCTGTGACTTCGAGCAGGTTACCTAAGTTCTTTGAACGACTAATTCCTTATCTGTGAAATAGAGGTAATAATGCCCACTTCATAAGGCTGTTGGGATTACATGAGATATGTACACATGCAAAGTGCTTTTTGCACAGTGTTTATTAATAGCTATCATAAATGATAGCAAGTAATTAGTAAATTTAAGGTCCAGAGCTTAGAAAAAGGGCCTGTGAACTGAAGGAGGTGGGGAGGTGGAGGGGTGGGGGTCGGGGATGGGACAAAGATAGATGATACATTTGAAATTTGGTTTAAGGCTTTAAGTTTGAGCCCAGCTAAGCCACTAATACATAAAACACTGTAGCCAGAACTACAAAGATGAGTAAAAGTCTCTTCCTTCACGATGTTTCCAATCTACCTGGGAAGTAAGGCACTCACATTGTTATTTGGTCATTAAGTGAACATTAATTGAGTGCCTATAATGTGATGATTTGTTAGAGGTTTGAACCTTATCTATGGATGTTTTAAAGTAAAGGAGGAATGTGGTAAGGACCCAGAAAGATAACCTTCATGGCAAAACTGAGGATGCTATGGAGGAAGGAGAGACCTCAAGTGGTGAATTAGGAGATTCTTCGAGTAGCCCAGGGGAAAGAAGAAGAATGACTTCAACTAAGGTATTATGGTTGAGATGAAGGGGATTTGATTTGTGTGCTTTCTATTTTATATTGTACCCACATTGTAATATAGTCAGGATAGTGTGATAGTAAGAGAGCAGGACTCTGGATACAGAATGCCTGAGTTCATATTCTGGCCCCATCATTTATTGTCTTGGTGACCTTGAAGAAGTTCTTTAACCTCTGTTGGCCTCAGATTTATCATCTGTTTAAAAGACATTTTTGTGGGGATTAAATGAATTAATATTTACAAAGTAAGCTAGAAATTTACAAAGTAAATTAGTGCTGTACTTGGCACTTAGTAAGTACTTGGAAATGTTAGCTGTTGTTACTTTAGCAATTTGGTTTGCATTTGCCTTGTCTATTTGTTTTGGACAACAGCGACTGAACTGGCGGAAGTTAAGGTGCAGAAGAGCAAGTAGGAAAGTCCACGAATGATCTTCAGAGCAGAAATATTCCCCTTTGCCCTTCCCTTATAGATCAGGAAGAATATTTGTTGAATTTTTGGTTGCCCAAATTCATTACAAATTAAAATGAGCTCTGATAAAATGGATGGTAGTGATCAATTAGATATCATATTTCACTTTTTACTGCAGTTCTCTTTTTCACTATATTATTAAATTATTGGTAAAGGGGATTCTTGCTCCCAGGAATTTGAGAAGTGTTGATGTGTTTTGTATTGTTTTGTTTCCTCTTGGCTGCATATTCCTATACCAGGTGGTCATCCCTATTCAACTTTCTAGTATATCTGAAATAATCACCTTTGCCTGTGTCATGTTAGAGCGTATGGTGTCTAGGCGATTAGACTTTCACTACTTCTAATAATACTTTATTTGGGCTAATTTGAAAGTCCTTGGAGGGCTTCTCAGTTTTTTTCTGTATAATTGTTCTTCTTCCTATGACTCTGGAGTCACAGAACAGAAAGGCTTCATTTATTATGGTCAGGCAGTTTAATTGGATGTGTGTTAAGTGGTATCAAGATATGACAATGACCATCATCATTATGCTAAAGATAACAGCTGAATGTATCACATACTTAGTGTGTGCTAGGCACTGTGATGTTTTTACATATATCTCATTTTGATCCTCATAGTAATCTTTTGAAGCATGGATTATTGTTATCCCCATTTCATGCATGAGAAGTCTGAGGCTTAGCAAATGTAAGTACTTTATTAAGGTTAGAAAGTTAGTAAGTGGTGGAGTAGGCGGACATTTGAGTACAAGCAATCTGACTCCCTAATTTCTGCCCTTTAAGCTTTATTGGAAATTGATTCTGCCAGTTTAATGGCATTTGCAGTCAAATAACATTGAAATACTGTTTAGCGGTACTTGTCTCTGAAAATTTGGATTATTTTGTTGAGAGTAATATTATCTGGGTTTTCATTTTCTTTTGGAATACTGAAATGAGGTGGCATGCATATTCCTTTTTCTCATTACCCTCTCCTTTCTCCTCAGCAGTATTCATCACGTTCCTATTGATCTCCACTAATATCTTGATGCTGAAAGGAACCTAAGTGGTTAGGTCATCCCTAATGCTTTTGCCCACCGGTTCTTGCATCTGGTAACAGGGAGCTTTTCACCATCATTGAGGTGCATTGGACTCTAGGGTTGGGAAGAGGAGAGGGGTGAGGGAGTGGCAGGGTAGTGTGGCAGAGCCCTCCTCAAAATTTAATAGACTCTCCTTCCCTGCTGGTTGTGAGCCAAAATGAGTGAATTCCCTGTTATTAGGATTAAATCTAATGAAATTTAGATTTGATTTCAGATTGTATGCTTATTAAGTTACTTACAAAAATGGCTTTTTGAAAATCTGAAGATAAGTTTTTTGTCTGGCATGTTTAGGTCCTTGGAATTTGCAATTGCTCAACTCCCTCATTCTGTCCTCCTAGCATTCTATTAGCGCTCTAAAGGAGTCCCTTGCTTTGTTTTTCTCCCTACTAATTACACCTCCCTCACCTTCTAATATACTATATAGTTTATTTCGTTTGTTGATTGTCTTTCCTCTGCCCTGAATGTAAGTTCTATGACAGCAGCAATTTTTGTCAGGTGTTGCCACCACCTCTACCCCAGCCCCAGCCCCATTGCCTGCATTAGTACCTGGTACATTAGTACCTGGTACATAGTAAGCACTCAGTAAATAAATTGATGTGTTTAAAACCTCACAGGAAATTTACTATAAAGCATTTCCTCTAATTGTTGTCTTAACTCATTCATATATATATTTATATAGACACCATCTATATTAATGTGATGTTATCTGTCATATTAGAGGGTTTATGGCTGTGTGCACCAGTGGTCAGACTGTGGATATAAAAATAATATAGCCCTTGATTTTATATATATATATATATATTTTTTTTTTTTTTTTTTTACTTCGTGCTTGTAACTCTTTAATTATAAATAGAGGAGTATTAAAAGTCAGGATGCTTTTTTTCCCCCAAAGGAGGACAGAGTATCAAGCTGAATGAAAATACCTAAATGCATAATGGAATTTCTCTTACTGAATCTCAGTTTTTTACATTGCTCTGTCAGGTAACCAACTTTTCATCTACTTGAGTAGAAAACAAACCATTTGGGAAAACTGTATCAGACCTGCTTTTCCCCTTGATTACTTTTTCTAATAGTTACTTATAGCAGATGCATACGGTGAACTTTCGATGGTAGCTATTACCATTAAAATCACCAGTAGTCTACCTCTTGGCTTTTCATGTGTTCCCAGTTGAGTCCTTCTCCCCCTTAAGATACAGGTGACATGCCATATTCTGATGTCCTGATCCCTGTTACTGCTTTTCCTTTGTTCCATATAGCTTTTTGCATTTACATTGTATTTTGTTTTGTTAATGTGTCTGGTCTTCCCTCTGGACTGGGTTTCCTGAGGGCAAAGACCTCAGGGTGCTCATCTGAACTCTTCCCGTACACATTAGGATGTCATTTTTTGAATTTATGTTCTCAGGTGGTGCTGAATCCATATATAAATGTGTTAGTGAATGGCTTCTATGACTGTTCCCTAAATTCAAATGTTTGGATTCAAAATGTAAAAATTTTTTTAAAAAGTTTGCTTTCCAAAATTAGAAATTGAGCACTTTTATTAATTTATGAACCTAATTTTTTAAGACTTTGCACTTCGTTTTTTTTTTGGTTTAAGCTAGTGGTTCTCTAACTGGAGCATGTGTCAGAATCACTTGGCAGGCTTGTTAAAGTTCAGATTGTTGGGCCCTACCACTAGAGTTTCAGTAAGTCTGGGATGAGTTAAAAAACTTGTATTTCTAACAAATTTCCAGATGACGATGATGATACTGGTTCAGGGACCATACTTCTAACAAATTTCCAGGTGATACAAATGCTGCTGGTTCTAGTCATGGGTTATTTCCTATTTGATAGGAAATTTAGGCCACTAGGTGGCACCATAACACTTCTTCTGAGGTTGCCATTGGTCTTATTTTATTGACCAGTGTTTGTTGATTGCAGAGTTTAGGATTGTGTAAATAAGCTACAGGCACTAAATTATTGGAATTTAGTAACTTAGAGCCTAACTTTTTCCATATATATGGAAAGTAAAAATATGTTGCCTCTATCAGACCAGAGATACTACAGGGCTATTAAGAGTACAACATTTTAAGGTCAACTCTTCCTGTAATGAAGAATATACCTCTCATTTCCCTTGGCTTCGTTTTCAGTTTCCTTTACCAGTGGTAGATGCAGGTCCTGTAGCAAACTAGAAATATACATTTTTTTAACAAATCATAAGTAAAAATAATGTTTATCATTCTAAGTTAATGAATCTGATTTTGTTGTTGAGTCAATTGTGGTTGTGCAGGCAGCTCTGGAATGTTAAAAAGTGTGAAATGTGCTTTCCTTTCTTATTGGCTTCCTTAGTCAGAAAGTTGAGTTGTTTCCTTTTTCAGAGCTATTGAGAGGAAAGCTTTGGCTGCTGGTTGCCTCACCTCACCTCATGTTACTGTGGAGTCTCACTCCATAAATTTCCAGCCATTCCAACACCTCCAGATTTTCTTTCTTCCACTGACTGCAACAACCTGAAAGTTGGCATGGTTTCTCCACATGATGGAATGTGTGGAAATAATTGCTTGCTGTGTTCTCCTGTTAGCTAAGCTCTCCCATACACATTAGGAACTCATTTTTTGAAATAGTAAATGAGTCACATTTTAGTTTTTAAAACAGAGTATGGATAGTATCTGAACACTGTCTGGGCTTTCCTAAACTCATGAGAATGATCTTTCTGTTGATTCCCAATTTTTATCTTTGGAGTAGAAGCATGGGTTAGATTTTGATGACCTATCAGGAGTGAAAATGACTACCATAGAAAAATCACGATTGGAGTAACTCAGATTAAAAAATTAGACTAGCTCTTTATTGTGTATCTTTGATCAATGGAAGGAATTAAGACCAGTTTGATGCTAAGCAATGAAATGTCTTGCATTAGACAGAAAGGAGTTTTTATTAGGTTCTTGAATAACATAGTTGCAGACAATCTGATTATTCAAGGACAGATTATTTTATTATCTAGACCTATTCTTTCTCGAATGAAATTATATATTTGACATATAAATGCAAGTGTTTATATACTTATATAGTGTTTATATATAGCAGTAAAGTCCAATAAAAATATAATGTGAGCTACATATGTTATTTAAAATTTTCTAGTATCCTCATTACAAAAGGTAAGAAAAAAATTAATTAATTTTAGTAATATTTTTTTTAACCCAATATATCTAAAATATTATTTCAACATGTAATCAAATAAAAATTATTAGTGGGATATTTTACATTCTTTTTTTTGTCTAAATTCAAAATTTTCCAAAGCATTTCTATCTGAATTGGCCACATTTCATATGCTTAAAAGTCACATGTGTCAAATGGCTACTATATTAGACAGCAGCAGGTATATAGGGTAGTATACTTTTAGTACTATCAGAGGAGGGCAAGATATTGTAAGGGTAGTTAAGTCAATTAGTTTTGCAACTTTGCAATTTTGGTGTCGGTTCAAATCAAACCAGGTAGTAAAACAAGATAATATTATCTATTGGTTTATTTTGTACTTGTAACTCCTCTGCCATTGGTGTGGTCAGTATTTTAGTTTTTTTCCAAAATTGTTTAACTAGCTTAAAATTACTTACTTCTGGGATTGTGTTAATATTTGCTTCTATTTGAAAGTTAATATGCTAATTTGATATATAAATATGCTTTTATATTTGGTAGATGGTGTGGTAAATTATGGTATTGGACAAGCCAGAGAGGTTAAGCCTCCTAATATTAGCAGCCATAATACAGTAGTTGCTGTAAACAATTAGGCCTGTCAGCAACTGACCTTGGGAATACTAATGTGCTTGTCCCTGGGTGCTGCTTCAGGCACTTGTTTTCACTCTGTGGGTGGGAGTTAGGAACCCAATTTGGAGAACAAGAGGCACTTGAGGCAAGCTCCAGATGTGCTTCTTGCGTCACATTAGCTTGTGACCAAGTTGCATGTGGCATGTTCCTTGCATAAGTATCTTTGAAGGCCTTGCAGAATCAGATGCTTTCACCTAGACCAGAGTTGAGAGGGACCTTCTTTTAACTTTGGGCCTGCCCTCCCCCACCTTCATTGTAGCACTCACCTGCCGTAATGATACTTGACTAAACAGTGATACACACTTAGTCATTTTCATCACTCTTTCATTATATTCCTTAAGCTTATCAAAAGAGAACATGGAATGTATATTTTACCCCCTTTGGTTTTGTATCTGAGTTACTACTATTGTAATGTCAGATCCAGAAGAAGGAGCTGAATAAGCGAAGAGAAAGAAATGTTAGTTGGAAAACTTACACAAGGTGAGAAGTTACAGGCAGTGTTCAGTAGATGAAGGAGGGGGAGAGAGAATATTTACAAGACCCAGAGTTAACTGTCTCTCAAAACTGGCGGTGGTAGCAGCAGTGGTAGCTTTTACCCCAAGACAATGCTTTAGGCTTCATTTTCTTTGGGGCAGTGCTTAGGTGGAGTACTTTTCTCCCATTACTGTTACAGTACTGATTCAAAAAAACATTTGAGTTTGGTTATTTTTCACTATTCTTAGGTAATTTTAACACTTTATTTTGATCTATCACCAATTATTTATTAGTCCATACTTCAAAGAACTAATTTAGTTAGCAGATAAGGCAAATATATATGCAAAGATAAGGAGAACTACATGGTAGTAATGGTATGTTCCAAATGAGGAGATTATGAGTCTATTTGTCTACTTCAAGAATTAAGAGTATCTGAGTGGGGAGTATGCTGGAGTTCTCTCTGTGGGGTTTGTATTATATTTGCAACTGTCCTGCAAATTTGAAATTATTTCAAAACAAAAAGTTTCAAAGGAAAAAAAAGCCTGTTTTGAAAATACAAAAAAGTAGGGTCTTGGACAGTCCCATTCTCTTTGCATTCCTGTAGTATCAACCTCATTCTCTTGGAGGCAATATGGGTATATGTCTTGCAAAGTAGGGGAAGAATCATATTGAAGCAAGTGATAAAAAGAAAAACAGAGAAAATTATTGCATGATAGCTCAGTGTACCTGTTTAAAATCCAAGGTATGAAAAATCAGAGGAATTCACACAAAGAATATCTCCAATACAGCCTTTTTATTTTGGGAGAATAGAATCAGACCCATTAGGTTTCTAGTGGGCAGCTCCTCATAAATCTTACATTAAGTCAGCAGTTCTGGTTAGCATGGTGTTGCAGTTGGGCAGTTTGATGTAATTATGAATTCCAAAAATATAATTGGATCATGCTTGTAAACTGATCTGTTAATCTGGACATGATTAAGTTATGATTAGGGCGTTGACTGGGCCACGTCAGTAGGGAGTTGAGCCCCACCCCTTGGTGGGTGGGGAAAGAAAATATAAAAGGCATGGCAAGAACAGAGTTGAAGTGGTTTTTGAGAAGCAGTTTTGATGTTGGAAAGAAGGCCCCAGGAGAAGAAAAGCAAGCCGTTCGCCTGATCGTCTATAGCTGACCTTGTGGAGGAAACGGGAGCTAAGCCTGGAGAGAAATGCAGCCCCGAGAAGAGAGGAACCCCAGAAGCCTGAACCCTGGCAAACGCTGGCAGCTGTCTTGCTCTAACATATGGCAGTGGGCTGTGGTGAGAGAAGAAACTTAACACTTTATGGCCTGGTATCTGTGGACTTCTACCCCAAATAAATACCCTTTATAAAGACCAACTCGTTTTTGGTATTTCACATTAGCACCCCTTTGACTGACTAATACACATGGTAATTCAGAAATGAGTAATGAATAAAGCTTGTCCACATTCTGGAAAAAAAAAAGAAGTGAATGACTTTTTACATATTCTCACCCAACAGCCTGATTTTATATCCAGTTGGCACATGTATTTTGTAGACAGTAGGCACCCTAATAATAGCAAAGATACTGTGTTTGCCTTGTGCCTGGCATGTTCTAAATGCATTCTGTGTATCCACTTATTTAATTCTTACAACAAAGCTAATAATTCTTATTATTTTACATATAAGTAAACTGAGCATTGTTGATCAAGGACCTTAAACCATCTCTCTGAAGGAGTTATTTTACCACAATAATCTATTTCATATTTGAAACAGACATTTTAACTACTTACTTCTTGTATATTCTCAACCCATTCTCCTTGTTTAGTGACTTTCCCTTCCCAATTGCAGTAAGTTCTGAGATATATCCTCTTTATCTACTCAGTTTTGACCTAGGCCTGTGCTCTCTCACCATTATGTCTGTGAAGATGAGAGTACCTCATAAAAACAATTTGAGAGTCCATTCTGTGCTAATTCTCATTAATGACTTATAAGGTTCCCTTCAGTTAAAAAAAAAAAAAAAAGCTTTTACTGGGACTATATATAAATATTGATTACCATGAATTGTAATCATGTTTGATAATTCCTATAGCCATAAACTTAGAACTTTTGTCAAAAGCATCTGACATTAAAAGATGGAAACAACCCAAGTGTCCATCAGCTAAAGAATGGATAAACAAAATGTGGTATATACACACGATGGGATACTATGCTGCTGTAAGAAGAAATGAAATTGGGACACATATGATAACATGGATTAACCCTGAAGACATTATGATAAGTGAAATAAGCCAGACACAAGAGGACAAATAGTGCATGGTCTCACTAATATGAACTAAATTTGAAGAATAAACACGTGGAGTTAAAACGTAGAATATAGGTTATTAGGAGATAAGAGGAGGGCTGAGAAGGTGTACTGATGCTTAATATATGTAGAAGTTTTAATTAACTTGTCTGTAAAAGTATGGAAATGGATAGAGGTGATAGTAACACATTATAGTGAGTAGAACTAACAGCTGGTTTATAAATGAGATTGTGGCTGAAAAGGGTATTCTAGGGATGTGGGATGTAAATGTCAGTTGAAAGAAAGCTGGAGAATAATCTAGGGACTGAATAACATAGTGAACCCAGAGGTGGATGAGAACTGTGGTTAATAGTACAAATACAAGAATGCCCTTCTATGAACTAGAACAAATATACATCACTTTTGCAAGGTGGTAAGAATGTGGAGAAGCATGGAAAAAATACAATTAATATAACCTGTGAACTATTGTCAACAGCAATATTGTAATATTCTTGCATCAATGTCAAAGAAGTATTGTGTTAACAATAGGGAGTTATGGAAAAGATATACTACATGTAAGCTACAGACCATAGTTAGTGGTAACAGTCTGATGATACCATCTCATAATCTGTAACAAATGTTCATAACAATGTAGTATGTTGGTGGAGGGGTGTTGTATGGGAATTCCACACATGTGCATGATTGTTTTATAAATTCACAACCTTTCTAGTAAAATATTTTTAAAAACCTGGCATTCTCTAAAAAAATATAGTTTAAACTCATGGAATTAATAATTAGAATATAGGTCACCAGAAAATAGAAGGAGGGTAGAGAATGGAAAGCTAAGGGTTAATTGGTAAAAAGGTTGTTTGTAAATCATTAGAAATGAATAGAAATGGTTAAAGCATATCGTGGTGTTTGTAACTAGCAGTACTATTTTATGGGCATGACTGGTTGAAGGGAAAGTCTAAGGTCATGTATATTAGTAGAAGGAAAGCTAAAAATTGTAACATGGGACTCTAAAAGATAGTAAAACCTCATGTAAAACAATATGGATGTTATTGCATATATGAGACTGTTTTTACAAAATGTAGATGCAAATATACTAAAGAGAAGGAAAAAGATTTGCAAGTATGTGTGGCAGGGGAAGCATAGAGAGATTGAGAGGTGATGAGTTTTAGTTGTTTGTTTATTATTATTATTATTATTGGAATAATGAAAGTGCTCTAAGAATGATTGAAGTGATGAATGCACAAATATGTGATTACACCAGATACTATTGATTGTACACTTTGGATGGATTTATGCTTTATTAATATGTATCAATAAAATTGATTTGTTAAAAAAAATGGTACCTATTAATTTTTCTATACTCATTTTAAACTGTTGAGCATAGTTTATAAGAGTGTTCATGATGTCACCAGCCACATCCCTCGAAATTCCACAGATATATGCTCTGTCAGGCCTTCTTGCCATTGCTCACGTGGCTTCTCCCTGGAATGCCCTGACCCTTCTGACTGCTTAGAGGATACCTATTCATCTTTCAAGGACAGGTTTGAGTGTCATCTTTTTTCCTGCAGACATTCTTCTCCCACCCAGATCCAACCGATCTCTTATTTGGTTCCTCTGTGTTTGCTGTACATTCATCCATCAAATTAATAGAGCACTTGATGGAATTTAATTGTTATAAGTCTACATTGCTACCACTAGATACAGGGGTTTGAAAAGTCCAGTTAAATAGTATCCTCTTTCCCAACCAAGTTTTGGCTTTTTATTCTATACAGTCTCTGTTGCAGCTACTTATTTCTGCTATTGTAACTCAAACAATATGTGTTGTAACCATAAACAATACATAAATGAATGGGTGTGATTTGGCCAGCAGTGGGCTGCACTTTCCTGAACCCTGGTCTAGATGAAAGTCCTCATAGCCTAGTCATTGTGTGATACTCTCTTTTCATATATATATGACTAAGAATGGGTTGAAATTTTACAAATCAAAATATAGAATAAGAGCTACAAAGAGATTATGGAAAAGATATCAGAAATGGTTCTTGCAAATAACCTTCTTTAAAACTAGCCAATTCATTAAATAATTGGGAAAAAAAAACATAAAATGAGCCTTGACAAATTATGTATGATAGATGAATGAAAAACGTTACTTGTAAAGTTCTTGTAAAGTCAGGTATGTCCATATTGAAGTTTGTGTGCTTAACTAGTTTTTAATTTCCTCTTTTCCAAAAGCTTCTTATATTTTATGAAGTTATTTATTCAATTTCACCAATATCTACTAAGTATCTATTATCTGACATGCACTATGCTAGAACTATAAAAGATAGCCTCAACAAATTTATAGATACTTTCACAGGTATTTTCTTTCTTAACAATTCTGTAAAAATGTAGTAGACTTTTGACAGATGAAAGAGATGCTTGAAAGAGTTAAGTGACTTGCCTAAACTCACAAAGTTTATTATGACTGGGACGGTTCTTAAGTCATGACGGGTTCTGCTATGCAAAACTACGCCTTTTCACACACACACACACACACACACACACACACGCACACACCACTCTTATGTGCATTAACATTTCCTCTGCCAGTTATTATTGTTTTTATATGTATAGCTATTAAGTTTGGTGCATTGACTAAAGAATCCCTCATTATGGGATGAAATTTTGCTATAATGAAGTTTATTTTGTGCTTATCACCTTAAATTCACCTTTATGGGATTTTTCTTATGATAACCTAGTTTTCTTTGTCATACCTCCCAGTTTATCACTCCCTCTCAACTCCATTAGCTCTTTTATTCTTAGATGAAGTCCAGTTTATCTATTTTTTCTTTGGGTGCTTTTGCTTTTGGTGTCATATCTAAGATACCATTGCCAAATCTGAGGTCGTGCAGATTTACCCCTGTATTTTCTTCTAATAGTTATATAGTTTTAGCTCTTACATTTAGGTATTTGATCCATTTTTGAGTTAATTTTTGTATGTGGTTTGAGGTAAGGATCCAACTTTGTTTGCATGTAGCTGAAAATACTGTTCTTTACCTATCAAATGGACTTGATAGGTAAAGAACAGTATTGTCAAAAATCAGTTCACCATAACTACATGGGTTTATTTCTGGACTCTAAATTCTATTTCATTGGTCCATATGTCTATCCTTGTGCCTATACCACACTGTTTTCATTACTGTTGCTTTGTAGCAAGTTTTGGAATTGGGAACTGTGAGTCCTCTAACTTTGTTCTTTTCCAAGGTTGTTTTGGATTTTCGGGTCCCTTGCAATTCCATATGAATTTAGGATTAGCTTGTCAATTTCCACAAAGAAACCACTTGGCTTCTGATAGAAATTATATTGAAATCTGTAGATCACTTTGGGGACTATTGCCATCTTGTTCCAACCCAGCTCCTGGAGAGCGTGGGTCCTGGCAGCTGCAAGACCAAAGAACGCACCTGGCATGGATTCAGACATAAGTTTTATTTATTGGGACTACAGACAGGAGAGATTCTCTGGTGGCAGCAGGCCGGATAATAGAACTAGCGTTCCGCAAAGAGGCAGGAAAATGAGGGGCAATATACAGGGTCTCAGAACAAAGACATTTTATAACAGAGTTTCTGCTAGGGTCACATGAAGCACATGCATGGAGTCTGGTGATGTTATTGTAGAAAGAAGTGTATAGCCTGGAGAAAATTAATCTGTAATACCATTTATACAATATGCAACCCCACTGAACTCGTTTATTAAGTTCTAATAATTCTTAGTGGATTTCTTACTATTTTTTATTATAAAAGATTATGTCATCTGCAAATAGACTTATTGTTTCTTCCTTTTCACAACATGTTATAGCTATTTGTGTGTATTTTATACCTCTGACAGACAGCAGGATTCAGGTCTGCTTTATCTTTGTTTACATGGACAGTTATGGATGGATGGAGAGAGGGAGGGATGGATGGACAGAAGGAAAGCAGGAAGGGTGGAAAGAATATATATATATTTAAAATTTAAAACCTTACAAAAGATGTATTTAAATGCTTAAAAAATTAATTTGATGCTCTGAGCACAGATAAACTTCTTGTGCTGTGTAGCAATATGGTTGTATCCTTCTCCAAGGATGACACTTGGTGTATAGTTCTACCTAAATGGCCTTTGAAGTCTTGGTACATGTCCTACAAGTAAACCTGTGGTCAAAAATACTCTCAAAGTGCCGCTTTCTTGCTCAGTCATGTTTATTAGGATTGTTTGGGGTTTGGTTTCTTTTTCTTCTTTTTCCCTGAGTGCGGGCTGGTGAAAGGGGAGCTGGCCTGTCCTGCTGACCTTCACTTGTCATTGGAGTGGACAAGGCTTTTTAGCACCCTGTTGAGGCGGATGTTGAGCAGTCTGACTTGGTTCTCCAGGTGCTCCAGCTTCTCTTCCATGCTGGTGCTGCTGGGGCTGCTTTGCCATAGGTCCAGTTATGAAGTGAAGAGCCACCACAAAGCACAGGGGCAGTACGGTGTTCTCAGGCTTGCCCTCGTACTTGTGCAGGAGGTACATGCAGGACACGGAGAACAGGATGGACCCGCATGACCCAGAAGTGGCCGAACACCAGTTGCATGATGCTGAACGCAAAGACAAGAGACAAAAATCAGTAAGCCAGGAGGACAACAGCGACCAGTAAGAGGGCCAGGCTGTTGGACACCGAGATAGGGCTGAAATACTGGGACATGTTTGAGACATCAAGTCCAAAAGCTCCATCCAAACTTTCCATAATGTTTCCACGAACATATCCATTCCCAGCACGAATCTCAGTCAGCCTGGTCAAAAACTTCTGTGCAGCATGCATGTTGTCCCTGCCGAACAGACTGCTGACACTTGGCGAGAAGGTGCTAACTGTGAGGCGGTAGCTGTTTTCTGTGACCCCGACGCCTGCCCTCCCGGGACCAGCCCCAGCATCAGCAGCCTGGGCGCTGCTAGCACAGCCCCCGTCCTGGGCGCCCCCGGAGACGCGCACACTGGTGGGATGCCTGGGTACGGGACCAGGGCCACATCCAGTACGTGGTGGGCTGCACCGAGGACCGTGCGGTGCCTCTGCCTGTGCCCACCGCTGCCGTGTTTATTGAAGTATCTCATTCATACATGAACATACCTAAACTATAAGTGTTCAGTAAACCTTGTGAACTTACAGAACAAACACGCATAACATCATACAGGGCTTCCACACATCACTCCCCCACAAACACCCTGCATTGTTGTGAAACATTTGTTAAATTATGAAAGAGCATCGTCAAAGTATTACTACTAACTATAGTCCGTATCTTACTCCCGTATACATTTTTTAAGGATTTATTTATTTATTTACTTTTATCCATTTTTACACCTCCTCACCACCCCCAGTTTCTGCTGTTTTTGTGTCCGTTCAATGGGCAACTCTCTGTGTCCATTTCCTACCCTCTCTTCTCATCTTTCTCCTCCTGTCTTCACTGGGATTCGATCCTCGGAACCTCTTATGTGGGAGAGAGGCATCCTACCACCTGCGCCACCTTGGTTCCTGATTTTTCGACACATCTCATCTTGCTCTCCCTTGTGTCACTCTCCTGTTATGTCATCATCTTGCTGCATGGCTTGCGGGGCCTGACGGTGCACCTGCACACGGGACCTGGCAGTACACCTGCACGCAGGGCCTGGGGGGCACACCCACTTATGGGGCCTGGCTGCGCACCCACACACAGGGCCTGGGGGGCTCCCCTGCTCGCGGGGCCTGGCGGTGCACCCACACATGGGGCCTGATGGCACATCCGCTCGTGGGGCCTGGTGGCCCACGCACCTTCTATATTTTTCTTTTTTTCATTTTTACCGGGAGGTCTCGGGGATCAAACCCAGGTACCTCCATATGGGAGATGGACGCCCAACCATCTGAGCCACATCCGTCCCTTTGCTATATCTCTTAAGGTTGACCAAAAATACCTAGAGTTATAGTTTTTCCCATACAGGATGGTCGTATAATAAAACAGGCTTAGTTTATCACCAGCGTTCTAAAAACCAGATGTAGGAAGAAAAACTAGGTCTGGGGACACATGCATGGTTTCTAATATAGCGAATGTTTAGCCTACCCTGATTATCACAAAATCAGGGCAGTGAGAATATTTGCATCATCTATATATTTTGAGTTCAGCACTTAGAGTAACAGAGGATGTTGTAAGGCCATGGATACTGCCGGATTCCTTTCATCTTTACTTAGGCTGGCTTGGCAGAATAACTGAGAGTTTAAGAACCAGTACTTGGAGTGGGTGAGGCTCAGTGGTTAAGTCCCTGCCTCACATGTGTGAAGTATCGGGTTCAATCCCCTGTACCTCCTTAAAAAAAACAATGAACTGGTTCTTGGATCAGGTAACTTGGGTTCAAATATCTGCTCTGCCAATTATTATTATTGTGACTTTAAGCAAATTTGGTTTCTTTATCTGTAACAAGGCAATAATATTGTAAAACACAGCTAATATCTAATGAGCATTCGTGGGCCCACATACATCTCCCTTATTTCCACCTTGTATAGGATTGATGTGAGAAATAAATAATATATGTAAAGTGCTTTCTACTATGCTAGGCACTTAGCACTCAAGCACTCAAATTATAGTGATTATTTTGTTTTTGTTATAATTATTTGACCCCTTCGCATTGATCCTTTGGAACACATGGCTTGGAACTGGTATCGTAAAGAATATAGACAGCCATGAGTTAAAATGCCAGTTCTGGTACTTACTGTCTGAGCTTAAACCAATTACTTAATTTCTTTGAGCTCCAGTTTCCATGTGTGTAAAATATGGACAATATTTCTTCTTCATGATTGTTCCTGGTTTAAAACAGTTTATATGCTTCATCATGCAGGATTTACTTCTTACCTTGGCTAATCAGCCTGTAAATGCATGCTTTGGTCATAAAGGTTATTCTTTGGAAAACAACTTAAAGTGTATACTTGACTTTCAGGATGGGGAATGGCACTGAAAATGTGTAGGGTGGGCAGTGTATGTTTGTATGTGTGTTGGAGTAGAGGATTATCTTCTTAATAGGAAAAAATGGCATTTATGAGATAGTTTAAGAAGCAGAAATGTGTTCTAGTTTCAGAAAAATTAGTATGGGATTCAGTTTCAAACAAAAAGGATCAGAGCTCCTGTGGGATAGACTAAAATAGGTGTTTAAACCAGTTAACAGGAAAGATTACATAATATGTTTCATTGAAGATACAGTTTTTATTAGTGGTCTCTCAACTCTTGGAAAGGTGCCTTCCAGTGTTCTTACGTAGTTTTGGAGTTTGTTGAGATTGAAAAATTATCCTGTATCTGTCTTATCTTTGTGCTCTCAGTGCTAAGTTCATGAGGGCATTTGGATCTCGGCTGTCACTTAAGAGTGTTGAAATGGATAGTGTTATCTGCAGCTTGTTTCTTATTTCACAATTTCAAGTACAGTGTGTGCTTTTAATTAGGTACTTATTAATTTGGAAGCATAATACAACCAGTAGTTCCTATGATGGACCCTACCAGATTTATATATCAAATCCCAGGAAGTTTGTCTTAGTACCAGGTGTGTAAGCTCACATAGGTATTTCAGATGTTCAACCGTAAGGCAGTTTCTTTCCTTTCCTCTTTCATTTTTTGATTAACTGTATATTCTAGTAATTTACTTTTCACTCAACTATTTAACAAATATTTACATTTTCAGCTCAATGAATTATTTTTGGCATCTTATCTTTACCCCTCTTTGCTGTATAACCAGTTGGGGAATCTCTCAAAATATAAGCAAATTCCTTCATATAATCTGTCCCTCACATTTTAAAATGATTGTAGCACAAGCAGATCAAATGACTTTCATGTGAACAATGATTTTAATATATGTTCTATATTTAATAATATTGGTTTGTCCTAATTGGGACACCATGGGAATTAGAATTAATTTCTCAGGAAAACCTTGGGAAGATATATTTGCCAAAATTTGATTTCATCTGTTAGACTTTATCTGCTAGAGCTACCTTCTCTTTTTCATTAAAAACACGTTGTAAATCTAGATCTGGAAAAAATAAGATAATAATTTGTTAGAGATATTGAGTATTTACCATGAGCTGTAGTAGTTTTCTCCAAAGATGGGTACCCACAGTTCCTCCTATTACTGTATATGAATGCTGTTCCTTGCATCATAAGATGAAGTTTATTTGGGTAATTTGCTCAGCATCAATAGAAGAAATCGTACCAGCTGTAACGTGTGAATCCACACTGGCATATCCCAATTTGCTGTGTAACAGACTACCCTAAAACCTAATTACACAGCTTTTTTTTTCTTTTTTTCCTACCTTAAATACATCAGTAAATCAGCAGTCACATTCTGTTGCCATGATTGTTATGATGGGAGAGGGGGAAGGGGATTAAAGGTAAATGCTTTCTTAGAAATAAAACAAAACAAAACTGATCAGAAGGGGGAAAAAAAAGGGGGAGCTGAGAAATGAAAAACTAAGATCCCCAAGCCCAACAGAGCTCAAGAGAAAGCAGAAGAGCTGGTAAGAAGTAGAGGGAAGACAGTAGATAGGGCCAGAAGGTAAACCCAGCCTGTTCCTGAAGGGTATGGGAGAAGAACCCAGGAAAATGGTTTCCTAGCCCCAAGGCAATGAAACATCTTCATTCCTGCTCCATGGGGAAAGCTGCACAGATAAAGAACTGCAACTTCATTTCTAAGAGAATTAAGTGAGCCATTCTAGTTCTTCCACTTTTCATAATTTGGTGGATTGACTGAACTCATCTGGGATTGTCTTTCACTCCATGTAATATCAACTAAGGTGACAGACTGAGTTGGATCTCCCAAGGTGGCTCACTTACATGGCTTGCAGTTGGTGCTGACTGTTGGCCGGGGCCTCAGCTGGAGGTTCTCCTTCACATGGCCTCTCCTTGTGGCTTGGGTTTCTCACAGCATGGTAGCTGGATTCTAAGAGGAAGGAAGCAGAAGCTGCCAGTCCTGGTAAGTCCTGGGTTTGGAAGTATCAGAACATCACTTATAATGCATCCAGTTATTCAAAGCAATCACAGGGCTAGCCTCAATTTATAGATAAAAGAAGTAAACCCTGCCTTCAATGAGAGGACACCATTCAGATAGAGACAGAAGGCATTAGTGGTATTAATGTTTAAAGACCATTTGCTACCTGGGCTTGGTATTAGAAATATAAGTGAGTAAAATAGACATAGCCATTGTGCCCTGAGCAAAGAGGCTGGAGAGAATAGGAAAGAGCCAGAATAGGGGTTGTAGATTCTCATAAGTTAAATTAGGAGTTTGGACTTTATCTTTAGGGCAGTGAGAAACTATTAAAGATTTTTTAAAAGAGGGATAAGATAATTTGTATTTTGCAATAATTCTTCTGGGTGTAATATGGGCATGGCTTTATAAGAGTGAGCATGGAGCAAGGCAGACAAGATTGGAGGCTGTTGCAGTAGTCCCCAGGCATTACGTGATAGAGATTTGGACTAGGATAATGGTAGTAGGATAATGGAAGTAGACAGATACATAAGAGACAAAGGAATCATTGACAAAATTTGATGATTTATTGAATATGGAAATTGAGAGAAAAAGGGAAGTCAATGGTGATATCCAAATTTCTGATTTAGGTAATCAAGGTTGGTCAAAGTCCCATTTCTGAGAAGCTGTATTACTCTCCTGTTTCTGCTGTAACAAATTACCACAAACTTAAGTGGATTAAAACACAAATTTACTACCATACAGTTCTAGAGATCAGAAATTTGACATGGGTCTCACTGTCAAAGATCGAGATGGCAGGGTTCTCTTCCTTTCTGGAGACTCTAGAGAAGAACCCATTCTCTTGCCTTTTTCAGTTTCTAGATGCTGCTGATATTTTTCAGCTCATGGCCCCCTTGTATCTTCAAAGCCATCAATGACCAGCCGAGTTTTCCTTATCCTGTGTCACTCAGATACTATCTTGCCTCCTTCTTTGATTTATAAGGACCCTTGTGATTATATTAGACCCACCTGGAAAATCCAGGATAACCTCCCCATCTCAAGGTCACTGATTAACAACTTTAATACCCTCTTGCCATGTAACATATATTCATGAGTTCTGGGAATTAGGATATAGTCATCTTTGTGGGGCCATTATTCTGCCTACCACAGATGGGAACCTGGAAACAGAAGAGAATTTTGGGGGGAGGTTGGGATGAGTTTGGTTTTAGACCTTTCTCCAAGTGGGGATAGCCAATAAGTAGTTAGTCTTTGAACTCAGGATAAAGGTATAGATTTGGAAATCAAGTGAATATGTTTCTTAGGGAGAGAATGTGAAATGAAAAGAAGCCTGACAAGCATCCTGAGGGGATACCCACATTTCTGATTTAGGTATCCAAGATTAGTCTCAAAGGGACAGATCTATGAGATTGAGAAGGAGCTAGATACCAGAGGGTAGGAGAAAATCTAGAGGAATTTGGTTTCAAGGAGGTTGGTGGTCACTTTTGTAAACTATTATATCTTTACCCTGAAAAGATCCTTAAACACCTTCTTTTTAACTTATTCCTATTACAAATTAAGAAACCAAGGCCCGGAGAGATGAAGTAACTTACTAAGATTGTATAATTAGTTAATAGAAGTGTTTCTTCATTCTTCAATTTATTTGCCACACTCTAACCTAAGTCTGTTTAATCTTTTTTTTAAAAAAAATGTTTTTTTGAATGTGATGATGGGAAAGAATTTTGGCTGTGTGTTTATGTATGTGTGTTTCATTGCTGTTCTGAATACTGAAGGAAAGTTACTGGCATGATGCTGTCTGATCAGTGCTTTAGTTAAATGGAAGTTAAAATTTTTATATTAAATAACAACAGAATTAAGAATTTTTAAAATCATGTAGATCTTTACAAAATGTGGAAAAGGATCTTCACCTCCTTTTGCATTCTTTCTCCCCCCCTTTTTTTTAATAAACCTTTTGTTTTGGAATAACTTTAGGTTTACAAAAAGTTGTAGATAGTACAAGTTCTCATATACTCTCACCCAGTTTTCCCCATTAATTAAGATAATTTTGTCAAAAACAACATTGGTACATTACTATTAACTAAACAACTAGTGAACTCCAGACTATTTGGATTTCACTAATGTCATTTTTCAGGATATTGTCCAGGATCCCATTGAGGATCTCACTTTGAATTTAGGTATCATATCTCCTTAGTTTCCTCTTTGTGTTTAACAGTGTTTTGGTCTATTCTTGTTTTTCATAACTTTGCAAGTTTTGAGGAATACTGGTGATGTATTTTGTGCAATGCCCCTCAATATAGTTTCGTCTGATGTTTTTCTCATGATTAGACTAGGGTTATGGGTTATTGGAAAGAATACCACACAGGTGAAGTGCCCT
>JAQZBX010047332.1:0-20501 GCA_029593785.1 Cabassous unicinctus
TCTATGTCTCTCACTGGCTCCCTGATTGCAGCTGATTCCCTGGCCTACCTCAGAGCCCCAGATTCTCCTGAGTTTGCAGATGCTGCACTAACGGGGAGAAGGACTCCAAAAACAGGGCTTTGGGATCCTTTCTGGAACAATCTGGAAAGAAGGGCAGACACCACAGGCCCTTCAGATATGGGTAGAAGAATTAGTTCTGGTGGAAGAAAGATTGTTGGCTAATTCTGATAACTTTCCTCTAGATTTTACCCAATTTGAGATGTGCAAGTTAACTTTCAATTATCTATTTTAGAGAAAGGGCCAGAGTAGACAACTAAAAAATCAGAAAAACCCAGCTTTGAGGAAGTCCTAAAATGACATTGGGCTCAGGAGGGTTTCTCTGAACTTCCCCAGGGCTAAAACCAAGAGCTGCAGCTATCAACGTCTGTAAGGTGGATTGCGGCCCTGCTTTCACACAGGTGGGGCTGGCTGGTGGGTTAGAGTTTAAGCAAAGCCAGTCCCATTTCCTGATGAGAAACCCTGACCAGGGACCAGAGTTTTCCTGGAAACTAAGAACCTACAGAATCGAGGCTGAAGGGCTTTCTCCTCCAAGATGAGGCTAGAGTGGACACCCCGTCTCTTCTGCTGGCCTGGGTTCTGTCCACTCTGCTGCTGGTAATAGCACCCTGATCTTGCTGGGGACCCACCTTCCCCTCGTTTCAATCTGCTTGATCTGCATGTGCTCATCGCCGCGCTCAGCCTCGGGTGAGCAGCGGACCCGGAGCTGGCCAGCCAAGTGTGCCGCCCCGTGATTGGCTTAGGGATGGTCATGTGATCCCATCAGAGCCAATGAGAGTGGACTTTGTGACTTTGTGCATCTGCTGGGAAGAGAGAATCTCTTTGTCCTGTTGGAGTTCCAGACAGAAGAAAATACAAGTCTTGAGCTGATGGCTGCCATATTGCCACCCTGAGGGGAGAGTGTGCCCGAGAATGGAGCCCACAGAAAGGAAAACCAAGTCAGGTGGCACGAGCGAGACAGAGCCGTGATGACAAGCCTGGATCCAGCCGAGCCTGAAGCCAGAGCGACCTCTGGACATGTTCGTTACTGAGCCAAAAGATTTTCTCTCCTTTTCTTAAGTCACTTTGGGTTGTTTCAGTCACAACTGGAAGATTCTTAACACATGGTATTGGGGTCCAAGGGACCCTTTTCTGTTTCCAAGCTTCCTCTCTAGGAAATACTTATCTGTAGCCAGAACCAGGGACCACACCACCCCCTCCAAAACCCTGCAGGGATGGAGGGCCAAGCTGGTTCACATTAAGCTGGCAAGAGAGGGCAGGAAAGGAGCCACATGTGCTAAGCCACAGACTCCAGAGAGCTGCCAGCCTTCCCACGGGACCACGGCTCAGAACTTGAAGTCAGTCACCATTTTCTCCAAAAGGACAGAATCCAGTAGGTGCAAGGATGCACGTGTTTTGCATCCTTCCTCCCAACTACCAAAGCCGAGTGTTAAATTAACTCACAGGATAAGAACTGGCTAAGAATTTCCAAATACTACTACTGGATTTTTTTTTTTTTAGGTACCAGGGCCGGGGATTGAACCTGGGACCTTGTATGTGGGAAGCTGGCACCCAACTACTGAGCCACATCGGCTGCCCTGGGTTGATTTTCTTGTGTTTGCTTGTTGTTTGCTTTTGTTTTTAGGAGGAACCGGGGTTTGAACCCGGGACCTCCCATATGGGAACCTGGCGCTCAACCGCTTGAGCCACATCCGCTTCGCTTACTGGATTTTAAAGGTCGAGGCATTCAGGTAACACTCCAACTCCTCTCCTCCCACATTTTCGGCTGGTTTTCAACCCATGCCGTTTGCTTTCATGAGCTTCTGTTGGGGTTTGGGAGAAAGACCTGGGCCTTTGCTGTACTAAGCCTTGGGGGTAACTGGAAGGCCGAGGGCCAGGCAGGTCCCTCTCATGGGAGATAACGGGCAACGGGGTAATAGTGTGAGCACAAGGCCGTCCTGCAAAGAATAAAAAAAAGTGGGCTCGGAAATGAAGTTGATAGAAACAGGCTATAGTGTGTATATAAATATATATAGTAATTTCACATGTAATAAAGAAAACATTAAATACTAAAAACAAAAAATGTGGGCTCTGGGGCCAGGCTGCCTGGGTTCCGACCCCAGCCCTGCCCCTTCTTAGCTGTGTGGACCTAGGCAGGTGACGGACCTGGTGCCTCGGTTTCCTTGGCTGTAAATGGGAACAGCAGGCCTCCACCTCGCAAGGTGCTGGTGACAATTCAGTGAGATCGTCTGCAGAAGGCCCTGAATGGTGCCTGGCATACAGCAGGTCCGCAGTGAACATCAGCTACCTAACCACTCCAGAGCTCCAGGAACCTCCCGAAAGTGCAGGCAAAGTTGTAAGGACTTCTTTTCCCCTATAGAAAGGGTCTACACACTTTCTTTTTTTTTTTGGGGGGGGTGGCGGGGGGCGGTCAATAACTTTTCTCAGAATCTCAAAGAAGTCTGTTCATGCAAAGAACCACTGAAGTAGCTTAAAGTCTACTGAAGACAGGGATTGGGTGGCTCCATTTTTTGTGTGCCCCCCAAAACAACCAGAGCCTGGCTCTGCATGCAATAAATGCTTAATGGATAGAAAAGGGACAGATGGATGAATCGACACAGAAGTGCCTAGATGTGTGTGTGCGGGGGTGGGGGAGTCCACACACCACGGGGCTGGGGTTTCAAGGCCTTAACATGCGTGAACTACTCCCCCACCCAAAGCTTATTCCTCAGAGGCCCAGGGACGGCCCCCACCCTGACACACACTCCAGCAGGCTTCTCAGCATCGGCCGACGGGCCAGCCTTTCCCCTCCCCAAACCTCTCTGCAACCTGGTTAGGCCCGTCTCAGCAGGAGGGGGTTAGTGGCCAGCCTGACCCTGGGGGCAGGCGCCCAGGGGGAGCAGTCAGGGGACGTGAGAACCGCCAGCTCAGCCACGTGCGCAGCAGCCCCCTCCCCACAAGCGTGTCACTCACAGTCGCTTGATCCCAGACTCCGGCTGGGGGGACATTTTCGGGTGTGCGACGGATGGAGGTTGGGGTATTTGGTTTTCCTCTTCCATTTCTTCACTGGAAAGAGTTAAGAGACATGAGATAAGAGAGTCAAAAATTCCATGAGAGAAAAAAAGAAAAGAAAAAAAAAAGTTCCACGAGAGCTGGAACATTCCAGAAGGCTGCTGTCTGACGGTTTGAGATACTTGGGGGGGGAGAGGAAGTGGGCGGGCTGGCCTCTCAGCGATGGCCGTGGCCTGTTTAGAGGCGGGGTCCAGCCCCGGCGGCAGTGGACACAGAGGCTGGCAGTCCTTTGGCCTATATTTAGTTAAATGTGAAGAATTTTAGGAAAGCGACCTACATCTCTATTTCCAGTTTAGCCTGAGGATTTCAGGCAAATAGAACTACTCCATTTTCCGTCCTTGCCACGCTTCTGGTCTCAACACCTTTGTGGTTTCTTCCACCTGGAATATGCCACCCTCCTCCCAGTAACCCCTAAGCCCACTTCAACTGCCACCTCCTCCAGGAAGCTTTTCTGATTTCTACCCCATCCCCAAGCTGGAAGCATCTCTCCTTTGTCTGAATAGCCAGTGCACATTGTCTGTAACTTCCTATGTGCCAAGGCACACAGTAGGCTTTCAATAAAAACATGTGGTATTGTATTTTCTGTAACGGGGGCCATGCTTGGTGCATCCACCCTTCCTTCCAGCCTTCCATTCAACGAATATTATCGTGTACCTACTATGTGCTGAGCTCCATTCTAGGTGCCGAGAACTTAGCCATGGACCAGACAAATAATGTTTCTGGCCTCACGTTGCTTCTGGTCACTAAAACACACACCTCAATGAACAGGATAATGTGCGATGGTGAAAAGGGCCGTGGAGAAAGGAGGGCTGGGTAAAGTGATAGACAGTGACTGGGACAAGTGCTCCTTTGGCTAGGTGGTGACAGGGAGGTGTCATCTGAGGAGTTGACATCTGACCTGAAAGCGGAATGATGAGGAGTCTTTTCCCTGTAGCAGTAACAGCAACTGCAAAGGTCCTGAGGTGGGTTATGAGGAACACAAACAAGGGCAGCATGCAAGGAGCTGCCTGAGCATGAGGAAGCGTGGTATGAGATGGCAGGCTGGAAGAGCTGGGTGCAGCGCTGGGCAATAGAACTTTCCATGACGATGGAAATGTTCCGTATCTGTGCTGTCCACTACTGAAGCCACTAACTACAAGTGGCGACTGAGCACTTGAGAAGTGGCTACTGTGACTGAGGAACTGAGTTTAAAATTTTATCTGCTTTTAGTTAATTGAAAATTAAATAGACAGGTTTTGTTAAGGGATGGTGGTGGGGGTGGCACGACACTGAGTGTAATTAATACCACTGAATTATATGCTCAAAGTGGTTAAAATGGAAAAACCAAAATTCAGTTTTTGGTAATTCATTTGGTGGCAAAACCTGAAATGCACTGCTGTGAGGCTCTTTATTAATAAATTATCCCATTTATTATGAGTGTTCATATCTTTCACTGCAAAAAGTACTGTGTTTGATTACAGGGTGCTGCCCCAGATCTTGCTGGTGGAGTGAGGTCACACACAGTATACGTAACATTCCTTTCTAAAAGCAGGAAAATTCTGAATTCCAAAATGCACCCAGGCTCAAGGGGTTCCAAAAGGGATCACGGGCTTAAGTGTTCAGGCCAGAGAGGGTCCCCAGAAAGGGGACAGACATGGGCCTTGTCTTCCAGGAGCTAACTGTCCAAATCTCCACGCAACCCCAGAAGGGAGCCAGCTTGGGCCGTCGGGTGCCTGGGTGCTCCCAGGAACACTCACCTCTTATAGTAGGCGAGCTCCTCCTGCAGCAAAAACACCTTGGACTTGAGCTCGTTCCTCTCGTGCAGCACGTCCCGCAGCTCCTGCAGAGTGAACCGGGGGCGGTTCGGGTCCTTAAGCTCCATGGCCGCCTTCTCCGCCTCTGAGGCACAGTCCTCTCCGCTCAGCTCCGTCTGGAGGAGGGAGAGATGCAGCTAATGAATTCCTGGCTGCTACCACCCGAGCCCACTTTGCATCCTGCCAGAGCCCAAGTTTGCCACGCTCCCGTGGCGTGAGCAGCTTTCCGAGGATGCTATTTTGGGAACCTACGGGCAGCCACTGCTCATGTTCTGTACAGTTAGTGTCCCTCTGGACACAAACGCCAGCGGCCACCTGCTCACTGTTTGCCTTCCCGATAGCCAGATACATAGTCCCAGCGCCTCCCCAGCTGACTCGGTTTTATTACCAACAACAATGAAAGGCACCCAGAGAGGAGAAAAACCTCGTCTCCAATGTCACCACTTCATAAATCTGCCTGCTTTCCCCTTTCCACGTGCTCTTCTCCTATTTTTACTCCAATGCGTTGCTAATTTTTAGAGTTGCTGGTATCACAGCCTAAATCCAATTCTCTCATTATTTTTCATTTAACATTAAGTCATACACATTTTCCCACTTGTTACCAGGCTTCAGGATTAGGATTTTTCAACGGCCCCGTGTTCTTCCAGAGTGGCTAAAGCATGACTTCAATAACTATTCACTGCTGGCTATTTGTACCTCAGACTTCTCAAAACTGCTGTGACCCCTCAATGCACATCTCTCCAGCAGGCTGCATTCTCCTTCTGTTTCCTTGGGGTCAGTTCTGAGCAGTGGGATCACCGCACCAAGGCAGATAAGTGTTCTTATGGCTCTGGGTGTCTATGTCAAGTCAGTGTCCAAAAGGCTGAATCCCAGGTAAAGGCCGCCACAAGGTGCAAACGCACAAATGCAGGAGTGGCACACCCTGTGGCCGCCACAGCTGAGTGTCAGGAGAAGGACAAAGAGGCAGTGCATGATAGAGACAGGAAGTCACCGCCGGACGCCATGTGGTCCTGGGTCGGGCGTTTTGGGGACAGTTGGGAAACTGGAATGTGAACTGGGCATTAGGTGAGATGAAAATTTACTGATTTAGTAAGATGACCATCATTAACTTAAAAAAAAAAAGCAGGTTAAGAAATAACACGTAGAACACGTATGAACCTAGAAAACATCGTGGTGAGTGAAACAAGCCAGACACAAAAGAACAAATATTGTACAATCCCACTTCCCTGAAATATCTAGAATAAGCAAACTCCTAGAGACAGAAAGTAGATTAGAAGTTACCAGGGGCTGGAGAGAGGTGGGAGGGAGAGCGATTGCTCAATGGCTGCCGAGTTTCTGTCAGGCCTGATGAAAAAGTCTTGGTAGGGGAGCGGATGTGGCTCAAGTAGTTGAGCGCCTGCCTCCCACATGGGAGGTCCCGGGTTCAGTGCCCAGTGCCTCCTAAAGAAGACAAACAACGAGCACAAAAGGCAACGAGCAAACAGACAAAGGAACCATCCAGGGGGGGGACTTTATATATAAAAAAAGCCTTGGTAATGGATGGTGGCGATGGCAGCACAACACTGGGAATGTGATTACCGCCGCTGAACTGTACACTTAAAAATGGTTCAGGTGGCAAATTTTATGGCGTAATTAATATACAGTATGATTTTATTTTGATAAAAAACATGTATGAGTATGCATGTATGTAGGAAAAACAGTATAAGATGTTCACAGTGGCCATATCTAGTTGGTGGAAATGTCTTTCTTATTTGTGCTTATCTGTATTTTCTAACTTTTGCAATGCATTTGACTGCTTTTGTAATAATGAAAGTGAAAAACAAAAGGGTTAAATCAATGTATAGCCCCAGTCTGTGTGTGTTTTTCACATCCATGCACCCGTAAAAACGTACAATTTAGTAGCTTTTAGTATATTCACAGAGTTGTGCAACCATCACCACAATCAACTTTAGAACTTTTCATCACCCCGACAGAAACTCCATATCCATTAAGCAGTCACTCCCTCTTCCCCCTCCCCCGGCTGCTCCTCTAGTCTACTTTCTGTCTCTAGGAATTTGCTTATTCTAGATATTTCATGTAAGTGGAGCCATACAACGTGTGGCCTTTTGTGCTCTGGCTTCTTTCACGTTTTCGAGGCGTGGATCAGTGCCGCATTCCTTGTTACGGCTGTAACATACTCCATTGCACGGCTGCACTGCATTTCCTCCATCCATTCACCTGTCGATGGACAGCTGAGCCTGTTTCCACGTTGGGGTATGTGAGTATACGGCCATGACCACTGGTGTGCAAAGATTTTGTGTGGATCTCTGTTTTTATTGCCCTTATATAGGTTGTTTTTAATGCAGAAAATAAACCACTCTCCAGATGCCCCTGTATATACTTCCACCTTCTAGGATTCTGCTTTTTTTTTTTGGAGATACCAGGGATTGAACCCAGGACCTTGTACATGGGAAGCAGGTGCTCAACCACTTGAGCTACATCTTCTCCCCTAGAATTTTGCTTTTACTGCAAATGGGGGCTCAGAAACCACAGTGCAGCTTTCCACTAGGGTTCAGCAGAAGCCCCCAGCAGGGGCGATATCACAGCAGGTGTTCACACTTGGGGCAATTCTCCTTGACCTGCCCCTGTACTGTGGCTGAAAGACAGGCGCGATTCGATTCTTCAGGCAGGAGGACCCAGCCGAGGCCACGCCACCCCACGCTCAGGCACTCGCAGGTGCTCCTCGTTGGTTCTGGGATGAGCATCTCACCTGACTTCCAAGGCCTGCCACGGTCAGGTTCTGTCCTAGTTTTTGGGGACTGCTGTCACAAAGCAGCACAAATGGAGCAGCTTGAAACTACAGAAATGTGTTCTGCTGCAGTCTGGGTGCGGGCTGGGCGTGGAGTCAGAAATCAAGGTGTGGGCAGACCACATTCTTTCCAGAGGCTCCAGGGGAGGGCCCCTCCCTGGTGGCCCCCAGCGCTCCTTGGCTTGTGACTCCTCGTATGTCTTGTGTGCAGACACTTGTCCTTGGCTCTAGGGCCCACCGAGATAATCCAGAATGATCTCATCTCGAGATCCTGAGTCACATCTGCAAAGCCCCTTTTTCCAAACAAGGCCACGCACAGGTTCTGAGGGTTAGAACGTGGGCAGAATGGGGGTCACCATTCCACCCACTTCTCCCTCTTCCCCTCCTGGCCCACCCCACTGGGGAGCCCCCGGCCACCTGGGCCGCCCCGTCGTGCCCCCAGCACACACACTCCCACTTCTGAGCCCGTGTTCACACCACCTTTCCCCTGCTCATCTGCCACGAGCCCAGCGAGCCAGTAAGTGGGGGGTTTACTGAGTGCCCCTGGGTACCAGCTTGGCACCAGATACACAGAACTGGTCACAGTCCCTGCCCTCAAGAAAGTTCCTTCCAGGGGGAGAAAAGCAAGGCAGAACAATGTCCGCCCAAAGATGCCCGCACATCTTAATGCCCAGAACCTGTCAACATGTGCCCTGACAGGGCAAAGGGGCTTTGCAGTTGCGATGGAGTTAGGGACCCTGAGATGGGAGGGAGACTACCCTGGATTATGCAGGTGGGCCCAAGGTGATCGCCAGGGCGCTCTCAAGAGGGAGGCCAGAGGGCAGAGAGGAGCTACGAGGACCGGAGCAGTGGCAGGCTGAGAAGGGCCACGAGCCAAGGAACCTGAGTGGCCCTAGGAAGCTGGAAAAGGCAAGAAGGGATTCTCCCCTGGAGCCTCCAGGAGGGACGCAGCCGTGCCCACACCTTGCCTTGAGCCTCACGAGCCCCATTTCCCACTGCTGACCTCCCGGCTGTAAGGAAACACACCAGTGCTGTTTTAAGCCACGGCGCCGGTGGCGGTTTGCTGCGGCAGCCACAGGAAAGTCACAGGCGGGCACTTGCAATAGTCATCCAGAGTGCAGAAAGAGCACCTAAGAGGGCAGCTCGTTCAGCCGTGGGGTGGGGGTGGGGGAGAGGAAGGCCCTCAGAGGAGGTGACTCAAGCTGAATCCAGGAGGGTGACAAGCAGCTGGGGGACAGAGGTTGGCTGGCCACAGAAGAGCAGGTCAGGCCCGGCGAAAGCGTGCGCTGAGGCCCGGAGGGGCACGAGAATGTGGTTTAGTGCGGGACGTCTCAACGTTAATGTGCATGTGAACCACCTGGGGAGCATGTTCAAATGCAGAAGCTAAGCCAGCAGGTCTGGGGCCGGGCCTGAGAACCTGCATTCCTAGCAAATGCCCAGGGGGTGCCATTACTGCTAGTCCGTGTGCAGGGGCTCCTCACGCCACTGGCTGCCTACGAGAATCACCTGGGGAGCCTTTAATAAGAACTCCCAGTGTCCAGGCCGCTTCCGAGGAATCAAGGCAGAATCTCGGGGTGGGACCGAGGCAGCCGTAGGCATGAAATCTCTCCAGCCTGGCTTAAGAAACCACTGGTTTAGGGCAGAATTTCTCAAAAAGTTTTTGATCATAACCTTAGTATATTGCAAGGCATATAATTTATATAAACTAGAAATATATACATTGATAAATGTGCATTTATATATATAGCAGAAATGAAGCTGATGAAATAACAATGCCCCTTACTAATTATCACATGCTGATACCGCATCTCGCAGTGTTGGTTGAGAGGGCAGGCTCTGGTTCAAATCCCAAGCTCTGCAACACTGGGCAAGTTTCTTACCCTCCCTGTGCCTCCCTTTCCTCATGTGCAAAACGGTGATGAGAGTGACCTCCCTCCCAGAGATGAAGAAGGATGGAGTGAATACATCTGAAGTGCTGAGAGCAGCGCCTGGCCCAGGAGCAGAGGACCGGTGCTGGCTGGTGTGTGTTATGCACACTGTCCCTTCCTGCTCCTTCCCTCCGACCTCTCCTCTCTCCCTTCCTCTTTTTTCAACATTGGCTCCACTGGCTGCTACTTGGAGCTTGAAAACCATTCTCCTAGAGGAGGCTGGAGTGTGGGCAGGGAGTGGCCAGGACAAGGCTGGGGAGGTGACAGGGGCTTTCCCTTCCCCCGTGGGGCCTGGAGCATCATGGGAGGGATCTGATTAGGGGAGGGAAGGCGTAGTGTGAGAACGGCTGCAGCCCGCGGAATGAACCACGAAGGGGGCGATCCCGGCAGAGGTGCCTGTGGCCTGCATCAGGCGATGGGGGACAGTGAATGGGCGTGAGAGGGCGTGGGAGCAGGGGGCAGGGTCCGGGGTGGCGCTAGGATCTGGCTTGGGCAATCACTGGGTGGGTGGTGGCGCTTTGGGGATAGGCCATTGTCGACTGGGGACGTGCCCAGGGGGCCTATAAGTGGTCTTGCAAGACTGACCGCAGAAGAGCTTCCTGAGCAGAGGCCCTGGGTCTGGGGGAGAGTGAGCTGCAGGTGGTCCTTGAAACTGTGGGACCAGGGAAGCTTGCCAGAGGCATGAGATAAGAAGCAAGAATGTCCATCCCCAGCCTGCAGCCACCTCCCCCAGGAAGTCCCCCACCCCTGCCTCTCCCTCTGCCTGCCCACAGCTGTGCTCCCCAAACTCTCCCTAGGAAAGGACCAGTTGTATATCCAATCTGTCAGGCACTGACACAATAAGAAAAAAACAAAACAGAAAACAAACCAGGTAGACAAAATGTAAGCCCAAGTGTTTATATCATTAGATTTAAGAGTCATCGTACGGGTCATGCTGCTGTAAAAGTTTCTCAACGCGTGTTCTTAGTTTCTCTACTTGCCTCATCAGGGCTGGTAACAAAGATCCCGTGCCATCCGTGGACCGCGTTTGCGTGGCCCTGGTCCAAGGAACTTGTTTCCTGTGCCTGTCATCTGCCACAGGGCCCGTGGTGACTCACGCTGCTGGCCACCCTTCCGTGTTTTTGTGTTTTCCCCGTGTTGTTTGTCAACAACGTGAGGGCGGGTGATACGCCAGCCTGTGATCACCACGGCTAATCTCTGCTGAGTGCTCCCAATGCGCGTTCTAGGTCCTTTCACGAGGGGCCTAACCCCCGCAAACCTCTCAACCCCACGAAGCAGCTGCCGTTCCTGTCCCCATTTTACTGATGGGCAGACAGACCCGCAGCGGCAGCCCGGAAAGATCTGTGGACGGCTAGATGGATGCAGGCTCTCCCTGGCTCCCAGAATCACCCGAGCGTGCAGCGTGCCTTACGCTCTCCAAAGAGCTTCACAACCAGGACCTCACGGAATGTCTCCTTGACTTCAGCAGGGAGGGGATGGGGGCGGCATCCGCATTTTGACAGATGAATTGGTACAGACATCCCCACTGCAATCGACGGCCCGGTCAGCCTTCCGGCTGCTCGAGGAGGAGACCTCCGGGTCAGCGTGGACTCCGTTTCCTCTCACACTCCACCTCTAATAAGCTGGTGAAAATCCTGCTGGCTCTACCTTCAAAGCACATCCAGAATCCAACTCCTCCTTCCGCCACCTCCTCGGCTACCACCAGGTCTGAGCCCACGTCCTCCCAACCCCTGCCCACTGCCTCGGCCTCTGCCCCACTGCCCTCACCCGTTCCCACCCTCACAGCAGCATGAGAGATCCTGTTAACCTCATCACCACGTCACCCCTGATAAAACTTCTCCAGAGGGACTCCGTTCCACTCAGAGTAAACGCAGAAGTCCTCATCCAGAAGGTGAAAAGAAAGCCCACAGAGTGGAAAAAATATTAGCAAATCATCTATTTGATAAGGATCTAATACCAGAATATACAAAGAACTCTTAAAATTCAACAAAAAGACAAATAACCCAACTTTAAATATGGGCAAAGGATTCGAATAGACATTTTTCCAAAGAAGATATGCAAATGGCCAGCAAGCACATGAAAAGATGTTCAACACTGTTAGTTGTTAGGGAAATCCAAACCAAGAGCATGATGAGATAACTACTTCACACCCAACGGCACGGCTATTATTAAAATATAGAAGTATCGGCGAGGATGTGGGAAACTGAAGCCCCCATGCATTCTAGTGGGACTGTGAGCTGATGCAGCTGCTTTGGAAAACTGGCCATCCCTCAAAATGTTAAACACAGAGTTCCCATGTGACCCAGCAATTCTACTCCAAGAGCTACAGCCGAAAGAACTGAAAACAAATGTGCACACAAACCCCATACAAGGACGTTCAGAGCGGCATCAGTCACAGCAGCCCAAACGTGGGAGCAACACAAGCATCCATCAACAGCTGAATGGACAAATAAAACGTGGTAGAGCCAGACAAGGAAATAGCATTCAGCCACAAAGAACAACAAGGTCGAGACAAGCTGCAACATGCGTGAACCGTGGAAACCTCACTCCTTTTATGCGAAGTGCCCAGAAGAGGCAAATCCGTAGAGACGGAAAGCAGACGAGCGGCTGCAGGGGGTGGGGCAGGAGCATTTATACACTTTATCTGTTGTTTTTTAAAGATTTATTTTAGTTATTTATTCCCCGCTGCCTTGTGTTCTTCTTTTTGTGTGCTCTCTGCCTGCCCTGTGTGCATTTACTGTGTGCCCTCTGTGTCTGCTTGTCTTCTCGTCTTCATCGCCTCTCCCCTGCGTCTCCCTTTGTTACATCATCTTGCTGCGCCAGCTCTCTGCACGCAGCGTGGGCCGACAGCTCTGCGCGCGGCGTGGGCAAGCTTGCCTTCAGCAGAAGGCACTGGGAATCGAACCTGGACCCCCCATATGGAAGACGGGAGCCCAGTTGCTTGAGCTACATCCGCTTCCGAAATTATATACTTTAAAAGGGTGGATTTTATGGTATGGGAATTATATCTCAATTAAAATTATAGATTAGAAAAAAAAATACCCAGTCTTTCGACAGTCTCCGAGCCCCTGCAAGATGGGGCTCCCTGTGACTGCGCTGTCCTCACCGCCTACTGCTCCGCTCACTCTCTCCACTCCCACTGCTCTGGCCTCTTTGCTATTCTTTGAACATGTCAGGCTTGCTCCTACCTCATGGCCTTTGTACTTGCTGTTTACCCAGCCTGGCTCAATTCTCCATCTCCTCCAGGTCTTTGTTCAAATGCCACTTTCTTGGCAAGGCCCACCCTACTCAAAACAGCAAGTTCTAGCACATCCCATCATTCCTTACGCCCTGCCTTATTTTTGCCCACAGCATTTATCACCACCTGACATTCTATGTAATTTACTTGTTTCTTATCTGTTTCCCCATTTGTATATAAGGCACATGAAAGTTGGACTTTTGCCTCTATTTCACCACTGTGTCCCTGGCACATACAGGGGCTCAGTATTTGAATGAGTGAATGATGCTAAGAGAGGTTAAGTGACCTGCCCAAGATCACACAGCTGCTAAATAACAGAGCCCACACTGGGACCTGGGTTGTTAGGGTCCACTGCACCATGTCTGAGCTGGTGGGAGGTGGTGGGTCATCTCCAGCAGAGGGACTAGGCTACAGCAGGGGCTTCCAAACTTTAGTGTGTATAAAAATCACCTGGGGGGAAGCTGATGTGGTTCAAGCTATTGAGCTCTCGCCTACCTCATGGGAGGTCCCAGGTTCGGTTCCTAATGCCTCCTAAAGAGAAGACAAGCAGACACAGAGAGCACACAGCAAATGGACACAGAGAGCAGACAGCAAGTGCAAACAATGAGGAAGGGGGAAATAAAAAAAAAGAATCACCTGGGGAAGGACTTGAATAGCCATTTTTCCAAAGAAGATATACCAATGGCCAAAAAGCACATGAAAAGATGCTCAACCTCATTAGTCACTAGGAAAATGCAAATCAAAACCACAAGGAGGGAGCGGATATAGCTCAAGCAGTTGGGCATCCGCCTCAAACATGGGAGGACCCAGGTTTGTTTCCTGGTGCCTCCTAAAGAAAAATATCAGGCAGACAATGAGCAGACAGTGAGCAGACATACAGCAGGGACAACGAGCAGACAGTGAGCAAAAATAACGAGCAAGACAACGAGCAAAAACAAAAACAAGCAGGGGCAGCGGGGCTCAAGCAGTTGGGTTCCCGCCTCCCACATGGGAGGTCCCAGGTTTGGTACCCGGTGCCTCCTAAAGAAAAAGCAGGCAGACAATGAGCAAAAACAATGAGCAGATGGTGAGCAGGGACAAAGACAATGAGCGTAAACACTGACCAAAAAAAAAACACAAACAGAAAACAAAAAACAATGAGCAAACACGAGGGAGCCATCTCAGGGGGGAGGGAAAAAATAAAGATTATATTAAAAAAAAACCAAAACCACAAGGAGATACCACTTCACACCCACTAGGATGGCTGTAATGAAAAAAAAAAACAAAAACAGAAAATGAGTGTTGGTAAAGGATGCAGAGGAATTGGAGCCCTGGAACACGGCTGGTGGGGCTGTAAAATGGCGCAGCCGCTGTGGAGAAGAGCGTGCCGGTTCCTCAAGAAGTGCAACAGAGTTGACCCAGCAGCCCCAAAGGTCTGCACCCAAAAGGAATGAAAACAGGCACTCAAGTTATTACACGTACGCGCACATCCACGGCATCAGTCACAATAGCCAAAAGGTGGAAACAGCCCAAATGTCCAACTGAGGACAGATCAACAAACTGTGGCATATCATGCAACGGAATGTTAAGCAGCTACAGAAAGGAATGAAGTCCTGCTACGTCTACGACACGGAGGAGCCCCCAAAACACGCCACGTGGAAGAAGCCAGGCATGAAAGTACGAAAGACCAGATATTGAACAATTCCATTCACATGAAATATCCAGAACAGGTAACCCCTCAGAGACAGAAAGCAGGCAGGTGGCGGCCAGGGGCTGGGGGAGGAGGACAGCAGGGAGCGACTACTCATGGGTCCGGGCGTTCCTTTTCAGGCGAGAAAAATGCCTGGCACTGGATGAAGTGGTAGCTGTACAATACTGTAATGTACTAAACGCCAACAAACTGTTCACTTTAAAATAGTTCATCTTATGTGACTTTCACCTCAAAAAAAAAAAAAATTTAAAACCACCACCAAAAAAGAACCACCTGGGGAGCTTGGCAGATGGGCGGGTTCCTGGGTTCCACCTCAGCGGATGGTCCGGACAGCCAGGAGGTGTGTCTGGTTCCCTGAGGACGACCCGCAGACCCGACCGCAGAAACGCAGCTTCCACAGAGGGACGGAGCGCGCTTGCCAGGCCACCTGCCCTGGGCCAGGCCCAAGCCCCGGCCTCCGCCGGCCGCCCCTCTGCAGGTGGGCCCTGCTCAGGGCAGCGGCGACGCCTGCAGCCACCCACGCGCCCTGACCCACTGGAAGAAGTGGGCAAAGCTCAGGACAGCAGTGACTCTGGAACACAGAAAGGGGGACTGAAGCAGAGACCCCTCTCCCCCAAACAGTAGCACAGGGAGAAGGGGGCCTACATGGTGACCCAGGATGGTGAACTTCGGAAAGCAGAGCCGAAATGCCGCCCTTCCTGGGAGAGTCTGGGACGGGGTGTTCTGGGAAAGGACACTTGAAAGGAGACACCATCCACCAGGGCAGATCAAGTGACCAAAGAGCCACATGCAGGCCGGACAGGGGTGGGGCAGGGCGCGGGTCTGACCAGAAGAGCCACAAGCACGCAGCAGGGCGCCTCCCTGCAGCCAGGACCGGTAGCCGATTCACGCCTTTGGGCTGTCTCGGCAACTCAGTGCAGACAAGGAAACGTTTGAGGGTGCCGTGTCCAGGGGCTCCATCTCCAGTGTCCACCTCTCCTCGGGGCCAGTGTACTCTCCAGGAGGCCACACGCCCCGAGGGCCTGGTGGGCGGCGGAAACTCAGTAATGCAGCTCCCTTCTCTTCCCTGGCCCAGGTGAACCCTGGATGTCTAATAGTTATCCAACATTTACTGGGCACCAACTTTGTGCCAGACGCTGAGCTCAGTACTGGGAAGAGAAGAGATGAATCAGACAGGTGGGGCTGGAGAAGGTAAACACAAAGAGAGACTTACAATGAAATGTAAAAAGAGCTGCAGGGACATCCAATTTTAACAGGGGGAAACAGGCAGTTCCCTCAAAAGTTAAACACAATTACCATGTGACTTGGCAATTCCACTCCTAGGTATAGTTCTCAGAAGAACTGGAAACAGGAACTCGAACAGATACTTGTACACTGATAATCACAGCAGAGTTATTCACCATAGCCAAAAAGTGGAAGCCACCCGTGTCTACAACAGATGCACGGATAAAGAAAATGTGGTGTATACAGAAAAAGGAATATTATACAGCTGTATAAGAATGAAGTTCTGATACATGCTGCAACACGGATGCGCCTTGAAAACATTATGCTGAGTTAAGTAAGCCAGATAGAAAAGGACAAGTATTGTATGACCTCATGTATATGAGACATCTAGAACGAGCAGATTCATAGAGACAGAGCAGATTAGAAGCTACTGGGGACCGAGGGGAGGCAGGAAAAGGGGAGTCAATGCTTAGTGGGAACCGGGTTTCTGTTCTGGCTGATGGAAAAGTTCTGGAAATAGATAGTGGTGACAGTATCACAATATTATAAATGTACTCAATGCTACTGAATTGTACCCTTAAAGCGGCCTCTGTGCTGAGGGTCTTGAGGAATGTGTAGGAGTTCAACAGGAACTCAGGGCGCCAGGTGTATAGACCAGAGGTTGCAAACTGGCAGCTCTCAGACCACACTCAGCCCCACATATATGTTTTGTTTGGCCTTCACTGTGACTGAAAACACCTTTGAATTAGTTGCTAAATATTTTAAATCAGGAGGTCTCACATTAAATTCCGGAGTTTGGGCTCTCCTTTGGAAAAAAATTTGGCCACACTGGACCCATGTTCCTGCATGGCAACACTGGGCTGTTAAAGAGTAGCAGCTCTTCTCTTTTTCACACCTGCCTACCCCACCCCTTCTCCTCCCTACCCCAGGACCCCATGGGTATCGGTGGCTCCAGCTGTGGACCCAAACCTCAGGCTCACATACTCCCTCCAGCCCCTCCCTCCCCAGAAACCTCAGGCCTGCCATTCACTCCCCTCTCTGGAAGGGGCTTAGGGGGTCCACGTGTGCCTTGGAGAGGGGGTAAAGGCCTGTCCCGGATTCCCAAACCCTCACGTCCCAAGAGGCCTTTCAACAAGCCGCCTGCTCCTCCTGGGCCTTCATCTCCCCACCTAGCCCTGGACCATCCAGTAATATTCCAAGGGCTTTCCTGCCCAGACATCCTGGCGCTCCTGGCAACACAAGCCTCCCCGGCTGCAGCAGTTCCCTGCTCTCCCCCCGTGGGCTGTAACGGCCACAGGCAATGAAGGCTTTTCTCTGGGGTCCAAACAGCTCTTTTGGGGAAGAGGACCCTGATCCCCTCAGAGCTCGGGGGATTCCCAACCAGGCTGGCAAGAGTCCTGACTTCTGGGGCTGTTGCCTGCAAGCACAGGAGGAAGGAAAGCTGGGGCTCCAGCTTTCCCAGGCCCACCAGGCAGTGACGACAGCGCCGCGGGCAGCCTGGGACTGGCCTGTCCAGACAGACAGACAGGGCCAGCGAGGGCTCTTCCCAGGGCGGCGGTTGGGCCCGGTCGGCAGCGGGCTGACTCGGGTTACTCCATGAGGGACCACAGGGGTGGCTCAGGTTATCTTGGTGCCGCTACGGCCTTCCCCGGGTTGCTCCTGGGTCCCTGGAGGCCCAGCTCGAGAGCGATACCTCGAGGCCGCGGCAGCTTTCCAGGGAGGCCCATGAGACGAGCCGACAAGCAGCGGGGCCTTCTGCCCGAGGCCTGGCCTCTGGAAGGTTCCTTGCTGCCTTGGGCCATCAAGGCTACTTTCTGGGTCCCCTCAGCCCTAGAACACACTTCTGAGCAGCCCCTGGCCCAGCAAAGGGGAACGACCTTTGTGTTTGGCCCCCTTTGGTATCTGCTTTACACGCCAGCCTCCGGACCCATCAGCCTTCCCTGTGCAGAGTCCTTGATTTTAAACAAGCCATCCAAGAAATCACACCCTGTAAAGGCAGAGAAATCAAGGAGGTGACTTTTAATTTTACAGGTTTCTGACTGATATGTGTGTGTGTGTGTGTGTGTGTGTGTGTGTGTGTGTGAGGTATCGGGACTGGGGATTGAACCCCGGACCTCGTATGTGGGAAGCTGGCGCTCAACCACTGAGCCACACTGGCTCCTCTGGGTTGGTTTTTTCATTTGTTTGCTTGCTGTTTGTTTGTTTTTGTTTCTAGGAGGCACTGGGAACCAAACCGGGGACCTCGAAGCAGGCACCCAGCCTCTGGAACCACACCCGCTCCCTTCTTACTGATTTCAGCTGAAGTTCTTTAGATATGGAACCAACCTCATTTTCTTAAGGATTTACACATCTAACTGTGAAAGGCAGGAAAACCTTCAGTTAAAATATAAGGCAATGGATGAACCTTGAAAACATAATCCTAAATGAAAGAAGCCAGTCACCAAGGACTACATATATGACTCCATTTGTATGAAATGTCCCAAACAGGCAAATCTACAGGTATAAAAAGTAGATTAACGGTTGCTCAGGGCTTGCTGGGTGGGGCGGGGGGGTGACTGCTAATGGACTGCAGGTTTCTTTATGGCGTGACGGAAATGTTCTGGAATTAGGTGGTGGTGGTGGTTGCCCAATATAGTGAATATCCTAAAAGCCACTGCCTTGCATGGTATGTGAATTATATGTAAAACTGGTCTAAAGAGCATATAGGGGTAAGGAGCCCTGTCTGCTGGAGCTGACACTGAAATGACAGTGATACAGCTCAGAAAGGACCACGCAGGCCGAGGGGAAGATCAGACTTGCAGAGGCACCTGTGAGAACGGCTTCCTCTCCAGCCCCGGTTCCTTCCAGAGCTATGTGCCGCCCACCAATCCTGCCCCAGCACCAGCCCCCACCCCAGCCACACCCTGCAGGGTCTCCAGTCCAGCTCAGCTGCTCCCCCTGCCTGGGACAGCCTGCCCCACAGCCCACGTGGGAATCCTATCCATCCAGCATTACCGCCTCGGTGTCCTGAAGGCCTGCTCCGCCCCCCTCCCCACCCTCATCCCAGAGGCACCAGATACTCAATCTACTCAATCTATGGAATGGAGGCTCGCTGACAGAGGAGAGGGAGCCAGAGGGAAGGGCTGCAGCCTGCAGGCGTCCTGCTTGTGTCCAGAACAGCCCGAGCTCTGCACAGCACAGAGGTCCTGCTTTGGAGACCAGACGCTGCAGAGCTCAGCAAGCCCCCGGTTTCTTCCCCGCCTCCCTGGGCTGCCGAAGAGGGAAGCTGAAACCCACAGAAAATCCGGCCAAGGAGGTGTGAAGCGTCCCTGTCTTTGCTGCTAAGGAGACCTGGAGCCTTGTGGCTGGGGTCATGTCCTTGGGACAGGCCCTCCTGCCAGGAGGAGACAGGCTGAGCTCTCGTGGGTCCCCAGGGGCAGGAGGGCTAAGGGGCAGGGGCGGGGGTGGTACGGCCCTGCACTTGGCCTAGCGCGTCTCTTTGGCATCTGCCTCCCCCCTCCCTCCCACTGCACAGCTCTCACCACTTCTCGCCTAGATCACGGCAATCGGCTCTGCCTGTTCAAACCACCCTCCACAGTGACTGAACCAGAAACATCAGAGCTGATGGCTGACTCCCCTGCGGGGTGAGGGATCCACACCAGCCACCGCTGAGAGCCTTGTGCGTGGCGTTGTCGGCCCTGACACTGGCACCGTAGGGCAGCTGCTGTTTCTGCCCGTCCTTCCGGCACTTCTGGCTGAGTCGCTGCAATTTTCCTTTGGAGAAACACCCCTTTCCCACTTTCAGCTATGCGGCTTGTGTGAGCACCACCGGGGGCGGGCATGTGACTCAGGAACAGGCAACAGCACATTCTAGACCTCTGGACACAATGACTGGTTCAGCGACGGGCCAGAGAGGCTCTGCTGAGATGTTTGCTGGGCTCTTGAGAAAGAGGCAGTCCCTTTCTGCTGGAACTGCTAAGCTGGCCAAGTGCCAGGGGCCGCCACAGCACGAGAGCCTGCTCGGGAATGACCCCGAAACAGAGGAAACGCGGCTGAGGGCAGGGCTGACACGGGTTCCTCACAGTATCACCTGGGCACCTGGAACCAGCTATACCTAAAGCTGCCCCTACCCTGAGGCTTTTAGTTACACAAGCCAAGCAATTCCCCTTAAGTCATTTTAACTTAGGTTTCTGTAATTTTTAACCAAAAACGGGGCCTAAACTCTCCCTTCACCTCTCTCCCAGGTTCCTGTCCTTCAGAGAACCTAAAAGTGGCCCAAATTCACAAGACGGTTAATAACTGTGCTGGGACTCAAACCCACCTGACTGTCTTACCTCCCCCACCCGTAACCCAGGTGACTAGCAACCTTGTAAACTGTAGCTGTTTGATATTATTTATGAACTCCGAAAACGATATTTGATTATGTTTGTGAACTGGTCTGTTCCTCTGGGTGTGGTCCCCTTTGACTGTATTAGATTCATCTGAAATGCCTTTGATTAAATTATGTTAAGATTAGGGTGTAACTCAGGGTTGATAAACGGACGCTCAATCAAGGAGACACACAGAAGTAGATACACAGGAGAAGATACACAGACGCAGACAGACAGCTCCACAGACACAGGAGGACCTGGGAAGAGAGATGAGCCATTCGCCTGATAGTTTACAGCTGCCCTTGTGAAGCGACCAGAGCAGCTGAGCCCAGAAAGAAATGAGCCCCAGGAAAAGAGACGAGCCCTATGCCAGCCTGCAGCTG
>JAQZBX010047333.1:0-20489 GCA_029593785.1 Cabassous unicinctus
TTTTTTTTTTTTTTTTTGTGGATGGTAGCATTTTTATAACTGTTATGCAGATAGTGAAACAGCTACTAAACATTGTCAATGGTTTACAGTATAATTTACAGTTCAGATGGTACAGTTTCATAATTTTTGATGATATTTACCATGTCCTGTGTCCATTAATGTAAGGTAATGAAAAACATTTCTCATGACCACTAAATACCCATGTTTGATCTTTTCTGTTCCTTCCTCCCCTTACCACTGGGGCACATGATACTCCCTTGTCTTAACTCATTGGATGACAAGATTCATAGTTACATGCCCTGTATATTCTAACCTGCCCTTCCCAATCTACCCACCTGTCAACCCTGCACCACTAAACCCAGTAATATCACTACCCACCTGACCTATCCTTCAATTTGCAACTATATGCTATTGCTTTACCATATATTATGTCCATATGGGTGCTGTCTCACAACCTTCTCTTCTCTTTCTCTCATTTCTTAACCTCTTTATCAGAGAATGGTTCTCAGAGTCTGCTCACATTCCTTAATTCAAATCACTGAGGTCATGTATTGTTCATCCTTAAATGCATGACTTGCTTCACTCAACATAAGGTCTTCAAGATTCATCCTTGTTATTCCATGTGTTAGGATTTTATTCCTTCTTACAGCTGAGTAATATTCCATTGTATGTATGTACCACATTTTGTTTACCCATTCCTCTGTTGATGGGCACCAGGGCTGATTCCAACTTTTGGCAATTGTGAACAATGCTGCTATGAACATTGGTGCGCATATATCTGTTCGTGTCTTTGATTTCACTTCTTCTGGGTATATACCTAGCAGTGGAATTGCTGGATCGTATGGAAAATCTATTGTTAGTTTTCTGAGGAATTGCCAAACTGTCCTCCACAGTGGCTTGACCTTTCCACAATCCCACCAGCATTGGATGAAGGTTCCTATTCCTCCACATCCTCTCCAACAGTTATATTCTGCTGTATTTTTAATAGCTGCCATTCTGATGGGGGTAAGATGGTATCTTATTGTAGTTTTGATTTGCATTTCCCTAATAGCTAGGGATGTTGAACCTTTTTCATGTACTTTTAAGCCATTTGTATTTCTTCCTTGGAGAAGTGTCTTTTCAGGTCACTTGCCCATTTTTTAAATGGGTTGTTTGTCTTTTTATTTTCGAGATGTAGGATTTCTTTATATATGCAGGACATTAGGCTCCTATCAGATATATGGTTGCCAAATATTTTCTCCCATTGGGTAGGCAGCCTTTTTATTTTCTTATTAATGTCCTTAGAGGTGCAGAAGTTTTTAATTTTGAGGAGATCCCATTTATGTATTTTTTCTCTTTCTGTCCATGCTTTGAGTGTGAAGTTCATGAAACCATTTCCTATTACAAGGTCTTGTAGATGCTTCCCTACATTATCTTCCATGGTATTTGTGGTTTTGGCTCTTATATTTAGATCTTTGATGCATCGAGTTGATTTTTGTATAAGGTGTGAAATGGTATTCTTCTCTCATTTTTTTGGATAGGGATATCCAGTTCTCCAAGCACCTCTTGTTAAAGATGCCATTCTCATCCAACTGAGTGGGCTTGGTGGCCTTGTCAAATATCAGACAACTGTATCTGTGAGGATCTATATCAGAACTCTCTGTTCAGTTCCATTGGTCAGTAGGTCTATCCTTGTGCCAATACCATGCAGGTTTGACCACTGTAGCTTTGTAGTATGTTTTAAAGTCCAGAAGAGTGATACCTCCAACTGCGTTTTTCTTTTTCAATGTGTCTTTGGCAATTCAGGGCCTCTTAACTTTCCAAATAAATTTGTATTTAGTTTTTCCAGTTCCTTAAAAAACACAGTGATGATTTCTATTGGGATTGCATTAAATCTGTAGATTAGTTTGGGTAGGATAGACATCTTGATGATGTTTAGTCTTCCTATCCATGAACAGGGAATATTCTTCCATTTATTTAGGTCTCCTTTGATTTCCTTTAACAGTGTTGTGTAGTTTTCTGTATATAAGTCCTTTACATCTTTTGTTAAAATTTTCCTAGGTATTTGATTCTTTTAGTTACTACTGTAAATGGTATTTTTTTCTTGATTTCCTCCTCAGTTTGCTCCTTATTGGTGTACAGAAATGCTACTGATTTTTTAGCATTGATCTTATAGCCTGCGACACTAGTGAGCTCCTTAATATGTTCTAGAAACTTTGTTGTAGATTTCTCTGGGCTTTCTACGTATAGGATCATGTGGTCTGCAAATAATGAAATTTTTACTTCTTCTTTACCAATCTGGATGCCTTTTATATGCTTTTCTTGCCTCAGTGCTTGAGCAAGTACTTCTAAGACAATGTTAAATAGGAGTGTTGAGAGTGGGCATCCTTGTCTTGTTCCCAAACTCAGAGGGAAGGCTTTTAGGATTTCACCATTTAAGATGATGTTAGCTTTGGGTTTTTCATATATACCCTTTATCATATTCAGAAAGTTTCCTTCTATTCCTATCTTTTGCAGTGTTTTTATCAGGAAAGAGTGCTGCATTTTGTCGAATGCTTTTTCTGCATTTATAGAGATCATCATGTGTTTTTTTTTCTTTCAATCTGTTTATGTGGTGTATTACATTGATTGATTTTCTTATATTAAACCATCCTTGCATATCCAGGATGAAACCCACTTGGTCATGGTGTATAATCCTTTTGATATGTTGTTGAATGCGATTAGCAAGTATTTTGTTGAGGATTTTAGCATCTAGATTCATTAGAGAAATTCATCTGTAATTTTTCTTTCTTGTGGTATCTTTGTTTCGTTTTGGTATTACGGTAAAGTTGGCATCGTAGTATGAGTAAGGCCACATTACTTCTTGTTCTGTTTTTTGGAAGAGCTTAAGCAGAATTGGTGTTAGCTGTATCTGGAATGTTTGGTAGAATTCAGCTGTGAAGCTTCTGGTCCTGGGCTCTTCTTAGGTGGGAGGTTTTTGATGACCGCGTCTATGTCTTTACTTTTAATTGGACTGTTGAGTTCATCAATTTCTTCTTTCATCAATGTAGGCTGCTTGTGAGTTTCTAGAAACTTGTCCATTTCCTCTAAATTATCACTATTGTTGGCATATAATTTTTCATAGTATCCTCTTATGATATTCTTTATTTCTGTTGGGTCAGTAGTGATATCACTTTGCTTATTCCTTATTTTGTGTATTTGCATCTATTCTCTCTTTTTCTTTGTTAGTCTGGCTAAGGGTTTGTCAATTTTATTGATCTTCTCGAAGAACCAGCTTTTGGTTTTGTTTATTGTTTTTAGTGCTTTCTTATTCTCTATTTCTTTAATTCTGCTCTAATCTTTGTTATTTCCTTCTTTCTACTTGCTTTATGTTTAGTTTGCTGTTGTTTTTCCAATTCCTCCAAGTGTGCAGTTATGTCTTCAATTTTAGATCTTTCTTCTTTTTTAATATATGTATTTATTCCTATGAACTTCCCTCTCAGAACAGCCTTTGCTGCATCCCATAGGTTTTGATATGTTGTCTTGTCATTTTCATTAGTTTCAAGGTAGTTACTGATTTCTTTTGAGATTTCCTCCTTGAACCACTGTTTGTCTAAGAGTGTGTTGTTTAACGTCCATATCTTTTTGCCTTATCTGATTCTCTGGCCCTTAGTGATTTCCAATTTCATTCCATTGTGGTCAGAGAAATTACTTTGTATAATTTCAATATTTCTGAATTCAGTGAGAGTTGTTCTATGGCCCAGCATGTGGTCTATCTTGGAGTATGATCTGTGTGCACTTGAGAAGAATGTAAATCCTGCTGTATTTGTATGTAATGTTCTGTATATGTCTATTAAGTCCAGGTCCTGTAATGTATTCTTCAGAGCATTTGTTTCTTTATTGATTCTCTGTCTAGATGTTCTTTCTAATGATTATAATAGTGTATTAAAATCCCCCACTATAATTGTAGAGGCGTTTGTTTCTCCATTTAGTATTTCCAAAATTTGCCTCACGTATTTTGAGGCACCCCAATTAGGTACATAAATGTTTATGATTCATTTCTCTTCTTGAGAGATTATACCTTTTACTAATATATAGTGTCCATCTTTGTCTCTTACAATAGTTTTGCATTTAAAGTTTATTTTGTCTGATATTAGAATAGCTACTCCTGCCCTCTTTTGGCTATTGTTAGCTTGTAAAATTGTTTTCCAGCCATTCACTTTCAGCCTCCTTGAATCCCTGGGTTAAAGGTGGGTTCCTTGTAGACAGCATATAGATGGATCATATTTCCTTATCCATTCTGCCTATCTGTGTCTCCTGAATGGTGAATTTAATCCATTAACATTCAGTGTTATTTGTGTCAATGAATTTCTTACTTCAGCCATATTTTCTTTGGGTTAATGCATGTCATATATGGTTTTGTTTCTGTTTTTGTCTTTTTAGTTGTTTTTAAACTCTCCTCCATCTCTCTCCCCCTTGCTTTTCCTTTCAGCTTGTGGAACTTCCTTTAGTAGTTCTTGAAGTGCAGGTTTCTTATTGGCATACTCTCTTAATTTCTGTTTTTCTGTGAATATTTTGAACTCTCCATCATTTTTCAATTCCAGTTTAGCTGGATAGAGAATTTTTGGCTGGAAGTTTTTTTCTTTAGCACTTTGAGTGTGTCATACCACTGTCTTCTTGTCTCCATGGTTTCATATGAGAAATCAACACTTAATCTTATTGTGCTTCCATTGTGTGTGATGGTTCTCTTTTCTCTTACTGCCTTGAGTATTTTCTCTTTGTCTTGAGCATTGGACATTTTGACAAGTATATGGCTTGGAATTGACTTGTTGGGATTTATACTCTTTGGTGTGCACTGTGCTTCCTGTATCTGCACATCCATCTCTCTCAATAGGGTTGGGAAGTTTTCAACCATTATTTCCTTCAACACTCCTTCTGTTCCCTTTCCCTTCTCTTCTCCTTCTGGGATGCCAATAATGCATATGTTTCTGCATTTTGTGTTGTCAAATAAATCCGAGTCCCTGCTGAATTTTTTGTATCTTTTTTTCTATCTCTTCTACTATATGTTTGATTTTAGATGTATTGTCTTCTACATCACTAATTCTTTCTTCTGCCTGTTCAAATCTGCTTTTATGTGAATCCGGCGTCTTTTTTATTTCTTGAATTGTGCCATTGATCACCATCATATCTGTTATCTTTTTGCGTATATTTACAGTTTCTTCAGTATGTTCTCCCAGTGTCTTCTTTATATCCTTAATCTCTTCCTTCACTTCATTATGTTGGTCCATGATATTTGTTTTGAAAGCTTTTATTAGTTGTTCAATGTTCTGCTTCTCTTCCTGGTTTTTACTTTGTTCATTTGACTGGTCCTTGTCTTCCTGTTTCTCAGTGTGGTTTGTAATTTTTTGTTGCCCTCTAGTCATTTTATCTTGATGGGTTTATTCAGTTGATTAGCTTCTCTCTCTGCTCTAAAGTTTTATTTAGCTGGTGGTTCTATGTGTGTGTTAAGTTTTCTCTTTGACCCTTTTCTTTTTTTTATTTCCTTGCTTCTTTCTATGTTCCCTTGAAGGCAAAAGATTCGGGCCAGAGGAATTGAAAGTTGTGGAAATGGTAGAAGGATAATTGTAATATTGATAAATTTAGATGAGGGGCCAAATAAGACTTAGTGTAATGATTATTTAACTCATGTATGCAGTGTAGAGTAATAGGGAAAAAAGTGGCGTACCTACAACGGCCTGGGAAACCAAATAGAGGAATATATATATAATGATTTAGAAGGCTAGAATGATGAGGAGAGAGAGAAAGAGTGAAGAAAGGGTTGACCATAAAAGGTTAATATTATTTAAAAAAAATAAGAAGACAAAATAGATAGAATAAAAATTGATTCCCTTAAGTTGTGGGATAATGAAAAAACGTGGTATGAAAGAACCACAACAGAAAGCAGAAGGCAGAAAGATGAAGGAAGGGGAATAGATAGTTAGGGAGGCAAAATCAATGTAGACAGAGAATGGGAAATCACTGAAGAAAAGCACATCAAAGAAGAAAAAAGCTAGTAACACCTAATTAAAAAGAAGAATAAAAGAAAAGAAGGAAAAATGAAAGGGGGGGGAGGAAAGAGGAAAGAAAAGCAAGAGACAACAAATAAACAGAGAAAAACCAAACAACCCCACAAGCAAGCAGTCAAACAAAGCTAAGGAGGAACAATGCTCCTTCTAGGGTCCTTTTGGAACCTCTGAGCCTGCTTGTGTTTATCAATCAATTTCTCTGCAGGGTTCTATCTGCAGGTTTTGAGGCAGATTTTAGCTATTAAACTAAATTAAAAAGAATTTATTTTTTAAAGTGACTGTCTTCTTTTTATTTTTATTTTTTGGCAAAATAAGGGATCCAAAATAAGTCCTCTTCTAGACCACCCCCTTCACCAAGGGGACTCTAACTAGGATCGTGGAAACTTATCAAGCACTTCCCACTTCCTGGCCTCTTTTAGTCCTCTCTTTAGTCCTCTTTTTAGTCCTCCTCTGGACCCAAGCCTCAGTGTCACTGGGCTGCTGGGTAAATCAGGCTCTCTCAGCAGATTCACCTCTCCCCTCAGCCTGGCACTGCTCCAAACCAGGTTATCTGCTCCCCAAATCTATGAGGAAGTCCAGGCAGCCAAATCCACAGAAGGTAAATCCCTCTCCACCTTCTGTCAGAACCCTCCCTCTCTCAGAGAATGCTCCCTCACACTGGGTTGCAGTGTGGGATTTGTGGCTCAAACCAGCCTTTTTCCTGAGGGTGGGGCTCAGCCATCTGTGTTAACCACCACAGGCTGGCTTAAAATCACGAATCTCTACCAATCAGGCCACGCCGTCAATCTGCCTGAAAATAGATGTCCCAAGGCTCTCACTCCATGCACCCACAGCACAGACCCCTGGTCAGGACCCTGTCCACAATTGGCCATCCTCTGAGAGCTACTCAGTGGGTGCCCTTCTAAACCAGCACCATCTTGCCTTGTCCCTATCCTAAAGGTTTAACATATATAATGCTAATTTAATTAATTAGTATCTATACTCATTTACAATATAAGTGCTTATTTAATTTTTGGCCATTTGAATAGTGCTATTTTAAGAATTTTCATTTGTTAGGTTAAAATTACCATTTGGAGGTATGAACTGAACAGACAAACACATAAATAGTTAAGACACATCAACAGAAACATAAAGCTCACTAATTTGAAACATAATTCTTATTCTTTTGGTATGGCTATCTCCAAGCTCTCCATAATTTCACATCTCTGATTTTCACAGCTTTTCTTTCTCTTCTGGAATCCATGTCACCTGTAATATGCAAGTTCATTCTTAGAATCATTTTATTAGTAATCAGCAGCTAGTTAGGAATACTGTGCAGTATAAATGCATTTATGCACTAATTTAGCAGTCTAGACAGATATTTAATCCTTATATATTCTGGATTACTTTTTGGGAGTACACTTAGGCTTGAAAATTGGAATAAGCTATTGATTCAAAGCTGAAAGTTCCTTTTAACCCCTTGGTAAAAATTCTGATCAAATTAAAATGTGACTAAAACTTAAAATATTGTCAAAGTAACACCCCATTTAAACTCTTCCACAGTTTACACAAGTGCTATGAACTTTAAGTGTTGTCACTTAAGCATCCAACTGTTTATCTGCTCTCTCATGTAGCAGTGAGAAGTGGCCATGCAACAGCAGCCACCAGTGCACATTGCTCCTTTTTCTTTACAAGCATTGCTCCTGTATTATTTTCCAGCTGATTACTCCTTTCTTTTTTCATGAAGGTATCTTGTACATTCTTCTCTAACTGTACTAACCCTGCAGGCATATATGGGGCCCCACCCATGTCATGTACAGGACCCCAAGTGTCTCTGAAGTGAGCCAAGTCAAACCACATAGAAGAATGGGCCTCCTCTGGGATTTCCCCCATGGAGTTCCCTGTGACTGCAATGCTGTTCACAGATGTTACATCATTAGAAGACCCTGGAATGTCCTGTTGACTACACCAATTGTAATGCAGGAGGTCAAGCCTGGGAAGGCTGACTAAATGATCTGCTATTCCAGAGAAACCACATGGGAGCCCAGCATTGGTCTTGCCTTTATTACTCACATAACCCAGTAGCAGCTGGCTGGGAGAAGCTCTGTGCCACCTCTTGAGGGCTACAGGTTTATGCAGAGAATATAGCAGAGGGGTGAATGTGCACAAACAAGGAAGAGCACATTTTTTTGTGACGTAGGTAATGGGTACAATGTGAACAGACACAGTTAATAATAAACAGGACTATAGCCTACATGCACAAATACAGGTTAGACATCCTGACACCTCTCTTATGGTTGTTTCACACAAGGAGGTCTGGTTTGTGACCAGTTCAACTCCACCCCTCCCAGCAATCTACACAAATAGCCAATGGGATGGGGAAGTAGGTATTCCATCTCCCCACTGTGTGGGTGTAATATATTTATTAAATAATACACAGTATATTCTCGAGTTAGTAAGGGGTCCATGGTTTTCACTTGACTTACAAAGGGGTCCATGGAACAAAAATGGTTAAGAAACCTTGCCTTAAATGGAATCGCAAACATCCTTTACAGATGGGAAGATGTTTAACCAAATGCCAAGGATGAATGAGTCATGAGGCATAGCTCCTTAATGGGGGAGAAAAAAATGCTACACATGGACACTGGCTCCTCTGCCCAACCTTTCCACAGAGGCAGAAACCATAGAAGATTTTCCAGGGCTTCTCCCATTTAGTACTGACAATTACTCTAGGTGGTTAGCCCTCCAACCACCCCACTTTTCAGAGGAATATATTGAGATTGGCATTCAAAAGTTCCAAGAGCCTCTGGGTTCCTACCAGAGAGCCACATTCAAGACAGGACACAGGCATCCTGACCTGGGGGTAGGGTGGGAGCACCTAGCCAGACATTTTAGCACTTTGCTCAAATGCATAAGCCAAAACATGAATAGAGAGGGCTCTTCACCTTCTTTGTGGTCCAGGAACCCAGAGCAGAGTTTCAGACCCAAGGATGTTACACATCATTCCTGCTTTACAGCAGAAGCTCAGGACCAAGAAAGAAGGTCAAGCATAGGGAATCAGGTATGAGCAAAGAAATCACAACTTCTCATGTCAAACTCTGGATACATACCTTAGGCCATGAGGCTGGTGAGAGGGAGCCCATCCCCAGTTTAGATGAGATTTCACACCCTCAGCATCCATGCCTTCCTGCTGGGACTCTTGGTATTGCGTTTGTTGTAACCTCTATCCCCCAAATAGCCAGTGGGTATGGACCAGAACCAGCTGGATTGGAGGTTCAGACTTGGTGGATGTAGGTGGACCAACTCCTCCTTAGCACCACAGGCAAAAGAAATGGCCAGTGTGTTGGGTAAACCCAGAAATTGAAGTTTAGTGATAAAGCTCTGATGATCCCCAAAAGACCTGACCCATCTCCTGCAAGAAGCCTTCTCACACACCTGAGCCCAGCTCCCTGCCATTTCAGCATTTAAGGAGGATAAAAACACAGCTCAAGTTGGGGATAGAGACCCAACCCCTTCTGGGTAACCCAGTGCTGTTTTTCTCCACCTCCAGTTCATGACCTGATGAGCTTCATTTGTGACCAAATTCTGATTATCAGGTAGACAGGCAACCAAGAGGTGAGGGTTGGGAGGGATAAGGGTTCTGACAGCTAAGGAGGAGTGTGACCTGCACCTGAGAGGGTCCAGGAAGGGGTCATCTGTTGGCCTGAACTTACACCAATCCAGTGATAAGGGCAACCACTGGACTAGTGAGTATGTATGATGGGGTGTGCGTGGGTATTGGGGTTGTGCTCAAAAGCAGCTCACCCTCTGCTCCTTGAGTCCTCATAGAACCCAGGACACCTCTTTCTGGGTTGCTTTCTGTCACTCACCCCCATTGTCCCACCCTTAAGTCAATGTGCTAGTGTGTGTAAAATTGTGTGTGTGCCTGTGCTCAAATGAAGATGCTGAGAGGTAAACAACCAGGTTTGTGGAGTGGAAGCCAGGATTCTCCAATATCTTTGGGACTCTTATTTCCATAGAAAAACACACAGCAGGCATTGAACTCTGGCCTAGGGCCCCTTTCACTACCTTACCCTCTGGAGTCTGCTCATTCCTGGACTCTGAGTTAATCTCTCCTCTCTGGTCCTCAGTTGGAGGTGACTAATTGCTGGGCTCTAGGCCTGACCTCTGTCCACCCTGGGACACAGGCACATCACCCCTCTTTGCAACCTCCCAGTGGCAGCATCAATCCCAGAGGCTGTACCATGCCAGGCCACTGAGGGTCATGACTCATTGCTGGGTTCAGACCTAGAACAGGTGCTCAGGCCATGGTGGTTGGGGAGATACTTGGCTCCTCTCACCATCCCCCTTCAGCCCTGACTAGATACCATTCAGATGGTTCACCAGGTCTTGATTTACTTCCTTCCAGTCTAGTCCCACATCTTCCTAAAAGTCAGGACAAGGCCAACAAGTAGGTTGAGGGGCAGGCTCTGGGGAGAGCATGTATGCACAACTATCTTCTGCGAACCATCTTGCATGATACCCTAGGTCCCCATCCACCTCCCACTGTGTGCCCCAATGTCTTTTAGTGCTTGAGGCCATCCCAGACTCACCCAGGCACTGAGAGCTTGGAGACAGAGGGGACAAAGGACTATCTCACCTGTCCCCTACTATCATGGTCCCCAGATGCCACCCAGAGAGCTTGGCCAGGCAGATTTTCCAGGTCAGGGCAGACCAGGAGGAAGACAGCACCTTCAGAGTCTGGGCAAAAAAGAAGGCTAGGCAGCCTCCCTTCACTTCCTCTGTGAGAGGCAAAGATCAAGTGGGCTGGAGGTTCTCCCTGGTTTAAGAATGAGCTGGAGGGCACTTGAGAGGTGGGTCTAACCACAAAGATGAATGCTGGGGTCAGTTGCTCTTGTTATGGAGGGCTTTCTGTGCACTCAGTGATTTTCCCCCATTTTAGAGATGAACTGTCAACACCAGCACCTGGGTCCCAGAATGGTAGGTGTGACTCAGTTTCTCCTCTCTCACCCATTTTTGTTACTTCTGCTCATCATCAGAAGACTTGTTCTGCATTGAGTGCTCCCTAGGCAAGGCAGATCTCCCCAGGATTATGCTTTTTAAGCACCTTCATTTCTCCTACTACAATCCTCAACAACCCTCATGAGGATGGAGTCCCAGATTCCCAGATATGTACATAGTTTATGGACCTTCTCTTCCCCAATTCACATGTGCCAAGATCTCCCAGTGCCTTGCTGTGACTACCTGCAAATTACCTCCCAATACACTAGGTGGTCAAGAAACAGCCTTCCATGATCCAGAGGATGTCACATCTAACGGAGGCTCTCCAGGCCCAGTGGCATGAGTAGGGAAGAACTGAGCTTTTTATGTCAAGGGACAAAGTGTGTCTGGATATCTAGGTGAGCCATTCCTCCCAGCCCTGGCCCCTGGATTCTCTGCCCCACAAGCTGAGCCCAAGGTTGTGCTTCCCATCATCAAGGAACCACTCAATTCCTCAGACCCTATCCACAGCTCTCTTGATCTCCTTTACTCCTGCATGGGAAAGGAACCACCCATTAAAAGTCCCCTAACTGGAATCATAGGATTGCAGCCAAGGTGCTGCCAGACCCTCCCTGACACTCATTACTTGTCGCTGTGGCTTGTGGTAATAATAGTCATGCTTAATGCAAATGCACCCATTTTTTTTTTTTTCAGTTGATCCTGGCATCTGCCATAGAGGGATATGTGAAGGTGTCCCACCTAACTTCCTGGGTGTTCCACCTGCTGATGAGCTCAATGTCAAATGTTACTGTAAGACTTGCCAACTAGAAATGGAATACCAGGAGGGGAGGGAAATAGTGTGTTTGTTCTTTGAAATAGGCTAGCTTTTAAAGAAGTGCCTGCATATTGTAACAGTTTGAATCAGTATAGATGCCATAAAATCCTGTTCTTATAGCTAATTCATTCCTGTGCAAGTAAAACTATTGTACATGGGACCTTTTGATTAGATGCACTTAGGGTTATTTCTTTTTAACTAGATCACTTCGGGAAGGCATGACCCATAATGGGATTTTTTAAATATGTTTTTTTAATTTTTTTAAATGATACTTAGATTACATAAATATTACCTAAAAATAAAGGAACTTCCCATATGCCCTTCTCCTTACACTGCCCACATTTTCCCACATTGACAACATCCTTCATTAGTGTAGTACACTCATTACAATTGATGAACACATTTTGAAGCATTGCCACTAAGCATCGGTTATAGTTTACATTGTGTTTTACACTGTCTCTGCACAAATTTGTAGGTTATGGCAACATATATAATTGCCTGTGTCTGTCATTGCAATGTCATTCAGGACAATTCCCAAATCCCAAAAATGCTCCCAAATTACACCTGTTTTTCCCTTTCCCTGCCCTCAGAACATCCAGTGGCCACTGCACCCACATCAATGATATAAGTTCTTACATTGGTAGAATCACAAGTCTATAGCAGAGTACCAGTAAGTCTACTATGGCCCATAGTTCACTCCTGAATCCTGAGGATTCTGGGATGGTGATGCCCACTCCACCTATAATTCAGAGGGGGCTTTCATCTCATAGGACAGATGGGTGGGACTCTCTTGCTTGCAGTTGTAAACTCTTTCAGTTCCTTTGGATGGTTGTCCATCATCATCTCCTTGTTAGTTTTCCTGGGTGAGTTTAATGAATTGGAGAGTAAGTGTTGCAACTCCATTGAAATTCAGGGCCCAGCTGGTACAGGGACAGTCCAAATATTTAAGTCTCTTAGACATACATCTATCAACTCTAGGATAAACTATAAGTTCAAATAGAAGGGACAGAAGAGCCATGTGTAGAGAAATCACAACTGAGTCCAACTCTGTCACATTGTGGAGCATAAATTCCAAAATAAGACCCAGTGGCAAAGCACAATACTCCTAAGTGATCTGCCCTGACTATAGTGCCTGGATGTCTACAGAGCCCTCAGAAATCCTGCTTTTTGAGGTAGTATTTACTTTGGCAGTCAATGAGATCCTTCTAAGACATGCATAAATAAAACATCTGAAATGACTTTCCAACTCACTTTGAAATCACTTATCCATATAAACTCATTTGTCTTTACCCTTTCCCCCCTTTGGTCATGGTCTTTCACAAGTTGTTTTGCCAGTTGGTGTGTAGTAGTAATCCTTTGGTGCTAGGGAGGGTCATCCCTATGAGTTATGTACCATGCTGGGGGGAAGGTAATGCATTTATATGCTGAATACAGCTTAGAGAGGGGCCACATTTAAGCAACAAGGGGGCTTCCCATAGGTAATGAGATAGCTAGGTAACTCTTAGGAGCCCTATAATACTAGGCTAAATTTCAATTTCAAAACTAAAGGTTGATAAGCAAAGTCATCAATGTCAGGAGCCCATCAATGGACTATCCTCGCTCACTATTCATTGCCCGTATACTCAGAGGATTCTTGATGTTCCATTAAAGAATGTGGCAGACCTTCCCAAGATGGGAATTCAATATTCTTTCAGTTATTGTGTGGATCTCCACTAACCGTGACAATGCCCCATGTACAATTGATCACATTTTTATGCCTTATATGTATACCCCAGGTGAATCTCCTCCCATGTATCCCCCATCACTGATGCCCCACACCAACGATCCCTCCCTGTCAGAGCTGTAACCTTCTGTGATGCAAAACTTCTTCAAAAATGAAGCTAACAAAATAACCAAATACAATTAAAAAGAAAATGAATTAATAATCATAGTTTTAAAAATAAGAAATAAAATACAAAAAAAATTTAAAAGTTTGGAATAATAGTAAATAAAATATTGTTTTAAAAATCTTACATTATGACTTTCATCATTGTAAGATCTGTTGTCTTGTATGTACAGTGACATTTTCTTCTGTTTATTCCCCCAGTGTCTTCCTTTTTTCATTTTGTCTTGAAAGAAGTTTTAGGTTACAGAAAAATCATGTACAAAATACAGGGGATTCCCATATACCCAAAATCCTTCCCTTTTCCCCTTTCCCCTATTAATAACATTTTATATGTGGATGGTACAGATTTTTTACAATTGTTGTACAAATATTGAAATGTAGCTACTAACCATCATCAATGGTTTACATTATAGTTTACATTTTGGACCATACACTTTTATAAATTTTGATGAAATTTAACATGGCTTGTATCCATCATTGCAAAATCATGTAGATCACTTCCACTGACCCCAAATTGCCCCATGTTCCATCTCTTCTATTCCTCCCTCTGCCTCCCCTCAGATCCTACAGTAACCACCAGGCTTCACTCCTTGAAGAAAAAGATTCATATCTACTTGCAACAATATTGAGAGTTTGACATACTGGTCTGTCCTCCTCTATTAGGCACTGCCTATGCTTGTGAAAGATGCTCATCCCTATATTTGAGAACATAGCAGGACTCCCCAGGATGGGAGTCCATCACCTTTCCAATGATTATATGAGTCTCCACTCACTGATTCAATGCTCTATAACAAGATGAATACTCAAAAACTCATTAGAAGCCTACCCTGGTGTGCCCTGTCCCAAAGGCTCTCCATATCCATAACCCTAAACAAGTAACCCTCCACTACCATGTTGCCAAAAGAACATTCCCAACAATGTAATTTCAACCACATGCCTGCAAATCCCCAGTATTCACCTGCTCCCTTCCCCCAAACTCCCTCCAGTTTCATAGACTGTCCAACTCAACCTCCCCAACCTAGACCCCTGATAAACCAGCACTGTTTAACCCAATAACATTATTGTACCACTGTCATGTCCCTACACAACACAGCTACACATCTTCAAATTATTATCGATTTTACCCTTATGGGCATTGGCTCACGACCTTCTTCTCCCTTTCTATATTCTGTAATTCGATCTTCCAAACTCTAGCTATGTAAGTGTGCTCAATTTGCTTAATTCATATCATGAGGTCATGTAATATTTGTCCTTCATTGCTTGGCTTGCTTCAAGACATAAGGTCTTCAAGATTCATCTATGTAATCCCTGTACTAATATTTTCTTACAGCTGAGTAATATTTCATTGTTTGTATATACCACATTTTGTTTATCCTTTCCTCTGTTGTTCATTTGGGTTGATTCCAACTTTTGGCAATAGTGAATAATGCCACTATGAACTTTGGGATGCATATATTTGTTTGTGTCTTTGCTTTCAACTCTTCTGGGTATATACCCAGCAGTGGAATTGCTGGATCATATGCCAGTTCTATAGTTAGCTTCCTGAGGAACCGCTGAACTGTGCTCCACAAAGACTGCACCATTCTGTATTCCCACCATCAGTGGATGAGGGTTCCCATTCCTCCACACCCCTTCCAACACTTTTAGTCCTCTCTTTTTTAATAGCTGCCACTCTAATGTGTGTAAGATGATATCTCATTGTAGTGTTGATTTGCATTTCCCTAAAAGCTAGTGATGAACATTTTTCATGTACTTTTTAGCCATTTACATTTTTTCTTCAGAGAACTCTCTATTCAAATCACCTTCCCATTTTTAAAATGAATTGTTTGCCATTTCATTTTAAGGTGTAGGGTTTCTTTATATATCCTGGATATTAGGCCCCTATCAGATATATGGCTGTCAAATATTTTCTCCCATTGTGTAGTCTACATTTTCACTATCTTGACAAATTCCTTTGAGGTGCAAAAGTTTTTAATTTTGAGGAGGTCCTATTTATCTACTTTTTATTTCATTGCTCATGCTTTGTGTATAAAGTTCATAAAACCATTTCCTAATACACGATGCTGTAGAAGCTTCCCTATATTATCTTCTAAAATTTTTATGGTCTTGGCTCTTATATTTAGATCTTTGATCCATTTGAGTTAATTTTTGTAATGGGTGTGAGACAGTGTTCTTCTCTTATTTTTTGGATATGGAAAGCCAGTTCTCCAAGCACCATTTTTTGAAGAGGCCATTCTCTCCCATTTGAATGGGCTTGGTGGCCTTGGTGAATATCAGTGACTGTACATGCAAGGATCTATATCAGAACTCTCAATTAGGTTCCATTGGTCAGTATGTCAATCCTTGTGCCAATACCATGCAGTTTTGACCGCTGCAGGTTTATAGTGTTTTAAAGTCAGGCAGTGTGATTCCGCTGATTTCATTTTACTTTTTCAATAGTTCTTTGGCTATTTGAGGCCTCTTACTTTTCCAAATAAATTTCATAGTTTGATTGTCCAATTCAGTAATAAATACTGTTGTAATTTTTATTGGGATTGCATTAAATCTGTAAATCAGTTTGGGTAGATAAACATCTTAATGATGTTTAGTCTTCCTATCCATGAACAGGGAATATTCTTCCATTTATTTAGATCCTTTTTGATTTCCTTTAACAGTGTTGCATAGTTTTTATCATAAAAGTCATTTACATCTTTAGTTAAATTTATTCCTAGATGTTTCATTCTTTTAGTTGCTATTGAAAATAGGATTTGTTTCTTGATTTCCTCCTCAGATTGCTCATTATTGGTGTACAGAAATGCTATTGATTTTTGAACATTAATCTTATAACCTGCCACTTTACTGAACTCATTTATAAGTTCTAGATGCTTTGATGCAGATTTCTCAGGGCTTTCAAGTATAGGATCATATCATCTGCAAATAGTGAAATTTGTACCTCTTCTTATCCAATTTGGATGACTTTTATCACTTTTTCTTGCCTAAGTATTCATGCAATTACTTCTAACACAATGTTAAGTGAGAGCTGTGACAGTAGGCATCCTTGTCTTGTTCTAGACTTCAGAGGGAATGGTTTTAGGATTTCACCATTGAATATAATGTTAGCTGTGGGTTTTTCATATATACCCTTTGTCATGTCGAGGAAGTTTCCCTCTATGAAACTACCAAACACTTTTCTTGAAGTGTTTTTATATGGAAAGTGTGCTGTATTTTGTTAAATGCTTTTTCTGCATCTACAGAGATGATTATGTGATTTTTTTCTTTCACTTCATTTATGTGGCGATTTACTTTGATTGATTTTCTTTTAAAAAATATATATATATATATTATTTTTAAAAGATACCTAGAATACAGAAATATTACAAAAAAACATATTGGGATTCTCATATGGCCCATCCCCAGCACCTCATACACACTCCCACATAAACAATATCCTTCAATAGAGTGGCACATTCTTTGGAAATGATTAACACATCTTGAGAAATTGCAATTGAGCATGGAAACATATTTCACCTTGTAGTTTACTTCTCTCCCACACAATTCTGCAGGCTATAAAAAAATATATAATGGCCTATATCTGTCATTGCAATGCCATTCAGGATGATTCCTAAGTCCCCCCCAAAAACAAATTTCACCTGTCTTTCCTACCCCCTGCCCCCAGAGCCTCCAGTGGCCACTGCATCCACATCAATGCTGTAATTTCTCATTGCTAGAATCACAGCAAGTCTATTGTAGAATACCAGTAAGTTCCCTCTAGTCCATAATTCATTCCCCAATCCTGGGATACTGGGATGGTGATGTCCAATCCACCTCTAATTGAGAGGGGGCTTTGATCCCATACAGCCAATGGATGGGACTCTCTTGCTTGCAGAGGTAGGCTCTCTCATTACCTTGGTATGGTGGTTGTCAATCCTCACCTCCTTGTTAGTTGTCCTCGGTGAGTCCAATGAACTGGAGAGTAGGTGTTGCAACTCCACTGAGGCTCAGGGCCCAGCTGGTGCATGGGCTGCCCAAAGATTCAAGTCTCTTGGATGTACACCTCCCAACTCCAGCACCAAGTAAAAGTTTAAATAGAAGGGACTAATGAGCCCTGTGTAGGGAAGCCATAAATGAATCCAACTCTGTCACTGTCAGGAGCACAAACTCCAAGTTAGGGCCCACTGGCAAGGCACAAAACTCCGGAGATATATACCCTGACCATAGGACCTGGGTTTCTCCAGAAGCATCAAGAGCCCCACTCTTTGAGGTAGTATCCACTTTGGTAGTCTATGAGATCCTGCTGAGGTGTGTTTAAGTGTTACCTCTAGGATGACCTCCTGACTCACTTTGAATATTTAGCCATATAAACTCATCTGTCTTTAGCTTTCTCCCTTTTATTTGAGGTCTTTTTCCAGTTTCATTGGTAGTTGGTGCTTTGTAGTAATCCCACAGTGCCAGGGAGGCTCATTCCTGGGAGTCATGTCCCATGCTGGGGGCAAGGTACTGCATTTATATGCTGAGTTTGACATAGAGAGAGGCCACATTTGAGCAACTAGGCAACTCTTAGGCACACCACAACACTAGGCTATGTTTCAATTTCAAGAGCAAAGTTTCACAAGTATAGACATCAATATCAAGGGCCCATCAATAAACCATCCTCATTTATCAGTCACTAACCCTGTACTTGGGGGACAGTTTCTGCAACATTAGAGAATGTGACAGAGCTCTCCAGGATGGGAATTCAATATTCTCTATGTTATTGTATGAATCTCCACCCACTGTGACAATGCCCTGTGAACATTAGAACATTTTTATATACCTTATATGAGTGTTCAGGTGAACTTCCTCCCATGTATCCCCCATTACTGATACTCCACACCAATGATCCTCCCCTGCCCCAGTTGTAATCCTTCTTTGATCCAAAGCTTCTACAAAAATGAAGACTTTAAAATAGCCAAATACAATGAATAAGAAACTGAAATAATAATGTTAGGTTTAAATATAAGAAATAAAATACATGAAACTTTAAAGAAAACTAAAAATAAATTAAAATTTTTAAATTGGGATATTAAAAAATAATGAAAAATATTTAAACATTTTTTTTTGCATTTTCCCTTTCATCACTCTAATATCTATTGTCCTGGATGTACAATGACATTTTCATCCATTTATTCCATATTGTCTTACTTTTTTTCATATTGTTTTATAGGAAGTTTTAGGTCACAGTAAAGTCACATACAGAATGCAAGGGATTCCCATAAACACAACATCCTTCCCCTTTTCCCTCTTCCTGTATTAACACCATTTTACATGTGCATGGTACATTTGTTAGACTTGATATACAAATAGTGAAACATAGCTGCTAAGCATGGTCAATGGTTAACAGTATGATTTACATTTTACACCGTACACTTTTATAAATTTTGATGATCTTTAACATGGCCTTTGTCCATTGTTGCAAGGTGATGCAGAAAAGTTCCTCTGCCCACTAAATACCCCCTGTTCCATTTATTCTATTTCTCCCACCCCTCCCCTCAGGACCCATGATGACCACCTGGCTTCACTCCTTGTATAACAAGATTCATAGTTACTTGCAAAAACATTGGGGTCTTGACACATTGTTTTGTCAGCCCTATTAGGAACCACCCATGCTCATGAGAGAATCCCACCCCTCTGTTTGAGAACATATTGGTCCTCGCCAGGATGGGAGTCCAGCTCCTTCCCACTCATTATGTGGGTCTCCACCCACTGATACAACACATTATGACAAAATGATCACTCATACACTCCATAGAAGCCTACACCAGGTGTGCCCTCTCCCAAATATCCACCATCCAACACCCTAAACCAGTAACCCTTCTTTGTCATATTGCCATAAGAACATTCTCAATTGTGTACTTTGAACCACATATCCACCAATGCCTTGTGTTCCCCTGGTCCCTCACCAAACCCAACCCCCAGTTCCATGGACCATCCAAACCACATTCCTTGCTCTACCCAACTGTTGAACCTGCCACAGCCAACCCAATAGTATCACTACCCTCCTTTCATATCCCTTCAATGCTCAACTACACACTTCCATCTTATCATAGATTATTCCTCTATGGGCATTGGCTCACAAACTTTTTCTCCCTTTCTATTTCCTGTAAAGCTATCTTCTCAAGAATAGCTATCTGAGTCTGCTTGATTTGCTTAATTCATATCAGTGAGGTTGTGTAATATTTGTTCTTCGATGCCTGGCTTGCTTCACTCAACATAAGGTTTTCAATATTCATCCATTTTATCCCACTTGTTAGCACTGTATTCCTTCTTACAGCTGAGTAATATTCCATTGTATTTATGTGCCACATTTTGTTTATCCATTCTTCTCTTGATGGGCATTTAGATTGATTCCAATGCTGCTATGAACATTGGTGTCAATCTATCTGTTTGTGTCCTTGCTTTCATTTCTTCTGGGTATATACCCAGGAGTGGAATTGCTGGATCATATGGCAGTTCTATAGTTAGTTTTTTGAGGAACTTCCAAACTGTCCTCCACAATTGTTGAACAATTCTACATTCCCACCAGCAGTGGATGAAAGTTCCCATTCCTCCATATCCTCTCCAACACTTCTAGTCCTCTGATTTTTTATAGGTCCAAGTTTAATGGATGTAAGATGGCTTCTCATTGCAGTTTTGATTTACATTTCCCTAATAGTTAGTGATGTTGAGCATCTTCATGTGCTTTTTAGCCTTTTTCATTTCTTCCCTGTAGAAGTGTCTTTTCAAATAGCTTGCCCATTTTTTAAATGGTTTTTTTTTTTTTTTTTTTTTG
>JAQZBX010047334.1:0-20493 GCA_029593785.1 Cabassous unicinctus
TGTTTTCTTCTAAACCTTCATTTGACTGTGGTTGTAACCTGTTTTTCCAGGCCTGGTCACAAAATGTCCATTCAGAACCACTCTCAGCTCCCTATGCCTCTGAGTCTTCATACAGGCTGTTCCTTCTGACTAGAAGGTTTTCTCTTTCTTGGCTCTCCCTGACTCAGAGACACATGGTGTTTTAAGAGAGTTGGGCTCTTGCATTTCAGGCCCAGCTCCACTCCTTTCTGGTCATGTGATCATAGACATTTCAGCTGACCTTTCCATGCTTTACCTCCCTCATCTGTAAAATAGGGAGCACTCTATAAATTGCATAGTGTTGTGGGTAGGATGAAATAGGCTAATACATAGGAACACTGAATACAATGAGTGGCTGGTACAGAATAAGACCATGTGAAAGTTTGCTGTTATTATACTTAGTTCACAGCTTACTGAGCCTCTCCTAACTAGGTGATTTTCCTGCTTAATGTTTTCAGAGACTGATTATTCCCCATTGTGGCACTAACCATGGTTGATGTGAGATTTATAGTCAAAAATCTGTCTCCACCAAATAGACTGTAGCAACTTGAAGGTAAAAGCCGGGTCTAACAAACCTTTGCAGTTCCAGAAAATATGACAGTGTCTGGCAGATAGTGGGTTCTTGATATAAAATTGTTCAATCAACAAATATATGATGACTCCTACAAAGGACACATCCATCATAGATATCCAGTAGAATGGGATTGTGTGATCTCGTTCCTAGAAGTGCCATCAAGCAAGAGTGGGACTGGGCCACTGTTATTTCATCTACTGACACCGAGGCCCAGGAAATGTTATTGTGAATGTACTTAGCCTGTTCATCTACTCCCTTTTGGGGCCTCTGGAAGAGGCTTATGATTGTCATCACAAAAATAAAAGGACTGAGCTCAGGACCTCTGAGATCACCTGTCTGGGAGGTTTAGGAGTGCACTCAAGTAAAAATCCATTGTTCTCTGCTTCAGTCAAGACTCTATATTTATTCTGGAGGCCACCTGCTGCCATGACAGTGGATTTCAGATACAGGAGAAAGTGCAGTTGGGTGCAGTTGAGCCTGGACCAGTCTAGAAGAACCTCAAACTGCCAATCTGAAAAGTCATAAGTGCAGTGAATGTTGTTTTAGACCTCTACTTTTAGGGTTCTTTTGCTATACAGCAAAAAATTAACTAAAACAATTTTTGACTTGGCCCTGTTTCTCTCCAAACTTTGAGGGGATGTCTCCCAGTCATTTCATTTTCAAGATCATCTGGCATAGCATCTGATATGTAGACTTTATACAGTAAATCTTTGTTCATCGAATGAATGAATTAAAGATAGGTATTTATAAGTGTGAATCTGTGCATAAAATTTCATGTGCAATAAGAATTTTTTCATGATCTTTCTTTAAGTAAATGAAACTCCATGTTGGAGGTACCTGCTTATCAAATGGTAAAAAAAAAACTTAAAATTATTTATTCTTAGAGCACCCCTCCACTGCTTGAGGTTCTGCAATTTTCTCCAGGATATAATGAAGTACCAAGGCATTTGAGAAGAGGTTTAACACACTCATTTTCCTGAACCATTGACTCTGCTGCTTCCATTCCCTATTTGAGCACAGGCAGCTTGACAAGGCACAGAGCTCCATTAGCAGATTTGTTTCCCTAGGTCCACCATTTCCCTATGAATTGTTGCCACCTACTCCAGGAAAGTACCAATAAATAGTGCCCTGTCCTTTCCCAATATCTCCAATATCTAGGACTCTCTTTTCCCACTCCAACCCACCTTCCCTTCAGTCTCCAGTTCATGCATTGTGACCACTTCAATGAGATGATTATGAAACAAACCTAAACACAAATACATTTTTGGCAGCTTTTGCTTTGCAGAGACCAACTATCTCCTTGAATTAGGAAGGGAAAGAATAATGATAGAGGAAAATTTTCATTCAGTTTGTTTTAATAAATTATCTTGCCATACATTTTCAAAAAGACATGCAGAAAAAAATTCCACAGGTTCCCTTAAAAGTGGCAAGATGAAAAAGGAGAGGTTTCAATTTTGTTATAATCTACAGGAAAGGATTCAAAGAGCAGATGGGAAGAGGAATAACTCCCCATCCATTCATTGTGATGTCTCCACTCTCACACTTCCCTTGGAAGTCCCTGAAAATACTACATATTTGCTCACAACCTCACAAACACCATTCATGTTCCCTCAAGCAGGAATTACTTTGTGTCCTATTGTTTGCTGCAAAATTATATTCAAAACTGAAAACCAACAAGGAGGTAGATATAAAAGCAATAAAATGAAACAAAAACAAATGAAATCATGTTTTTCATATATATATAATGACCTCCCAAAATATTTTCAAAGATTTTACTTATACAAGTGCCACAGTAAAGAGAAGACATTTAGTGAGTGAAACCCTTGGAATATTGTTAAAATAACATGTATCTCTCCTGATTTAATATTATATATATGATATTTTGCTTATCATCTTCCTGCTCCACACAATAATGTTCTGTGAAGACAACATCTTGTCTGTCTGTTTGTCAGTATATGTCTGACATGTATACTGTGCCTGGTACCTACCAATAACCCAAACATATTTTTTGAATGAATTAAATAATTAATTAATATTTTGGGGATTATTAATTTTGCACAGCTTCTTTATTTATTTCTTCTGTGAAAACAAGGATAAATAAATTGACACTATTCCAAATACAATTTAGAATTTACAAAAATGAGAAAAGAAGGAGCGGGTGTAGGTCAGTGGTTGAGTGCCTGCTTCCCATGTATGAGGTCTTGGGTTCAATCACTAGTACCACCTAAAATTAAAATAAGATAGAGAAAAAAGCTTCAACAATGAAGTTATGAAGTACCACCTAAAATTAAGAAAAGATTGAGAAAAGTGCTTCAACAATGAAGTTATGAAAAAATAGCACATTTGATAGTGCACAAATCAAATGTGCTATTGTTATCTTTATTTTGGAGAAAGAGCTCTCTTTCAGCCACTCACACTGTGAGATGTGCAAGTACTGAGAGACTTCAGTCTGGCTATATATTTAAATGCACACTCACTCAAGAAAATAAATATCTGCTCCAGCTTAAGCATTACACTATAGAGGTTTTTAAAGTGAGTACATACAGAATATCTGAAAAATGTATAATATGTACATTTTTGTTCTAATTTTTGGAAAGGAAGAGATCCAGCATGGCAATTTTAGCATTATGAAAAATAAGTAGATCTGTAAATTGTTAAAGGGAGGACATAAGTTGTTACATTCTACTGTTATTGACTAAATGTCCATGACCCAGGCCCTGACATGGCACATCTCCAGTTTTCCTGATAGGCTTCTTAATATAAGAGCACCCTAGAGCTGACTGCTTTGTCTTCTTCTCTCTATTGATGCATCTTTCTCATTTGCCTCTTTACATGCATGGCTGTCTGTAGCTGGTTGCATCTTAGTTTACAACTCTAGCCATACCAGCTTCTCTGATATTCACACTCACGCATTTCATTATCTGTGTAGCACTCTGTGCCTCAGCTTCTTCCTCTGCAAAATATAAATTATAATAGTATATTCCTCACATGGTTGTCATACAGAGCAAATACCTATGAAAAGAAAAACAGAAGAATGTCTGGCATCAAAATGAGTATGTACTTACAATCACTGTTAACTTTTAGTGCTATTGCTTGACATCACATGTATATCTAATAGCAATACAATGCTATCATGCAACAATTCTTGGTTCCAATCCCCATTTCACTCTTATCAATGAATTTTTCAAGACTTCACAATGGACATAGTTTGGCAGGTTGCTACCTAAGAATTTGTTCCAGCATTCTTATGGGTGACTGTTGAGCCAGGTTTCAACCAACTTATCTAGCAAAGAATTATCACCATTCAGGCTCCCCATGTTAATACACTCAACCCAGAATATCTGATAAGCACACCCACTTAATATATTCTGCTCAGTTTATAATGTTATTTCCTCCATTGTCTAGCCTACCAGTATCTTGCTCTTTCCTTATCAGTGTCCACTGTTTTAACCTATCTGCTGTGAAAATGTCTGTTTGAAAGTAACATAAAGAAATGCAATTGATTTTTGTATTTCATATTTATGATAATTTTTCACAGTATTTTCTATGGTCTTTAATATTTCTTGTGGAGACCATTCCATCATCTATGAATAATGACAATTAAATATTTGGTTTCTTTTATTGTCTTATTTTGCACATGAAAAGACTTTTAAATTCCTTAAACATTATGTAAATCCAAATAAAAATCAGAATTAGATACTCTTTCATGCCCAGTAGAATGACTACTGTCTTAGTTTTCTAGTTGCTAAACAAATACCATAAAATGAATTGGCATAGCAAAAGGAATTTATTGGCCCACAATTTCAGTGACTGGAAGGCTTGCTTACTGCCAGGATCAGTATCAATTTACTGGACAGCAATCTTGTTGTTCCTTGTATTTTATGTTACATGGCAATACACAGGTCTCTTTCCAGTTACATTTTTTCCCAGAGCTGGCTACTACCTGTGGCCTCTCTCTCTATCTGACTTTTAATTTGCTTATGAATGACTCCAGTAATCTGGATTAAAATCCCACCAAATACACTTGGGCCACAACATAACTCAAGTAACTGCATTAAAAGATCCTATTTATAATAGGTCACACCCATAGGAATGGGTTAAGAAACACAAATCACAAGCATCTCCTTATACTAGTAAGGAACAATCTGAGGTGGAAGTCAGGAAAAAATAGCAACTAAAAGAATCAAACATTTTGGAATAAACAACTATGGAAGCAAAGCACTTCTATTAAGAACACTGCAGTGCATTGGTAAAAGCAATTTAAAAATGACCTAAGTAAATGGAAGAATGTTCTGTGCTCATGGATTAGAAGACTAAATATCCTTAGATGGCAGATCTACCCAAATTGATACACAGATTCAATACAATCCTGATAAAAATTCCACCAGCATTTTTTAAAGAAATGTAAAACACAATTATCAAATTTATTTGGAAGGATAAGTGGCCCTGAATACCAGAATTATCTTAAAAAGGAAGAGAGGAGTTGGAGGACTTTCACTTTTGGACTTTAAATCATATTATCTAGCTACCATGGTAAAAATATTATGCCATTGGCATAAAGATAAGCACATATACCAATGGAACAGAATTAAGGGTTCAGAAACAACCTGTCTCATCTATGGTCAGGTGATTTTGACAAGGATGTCAAACACACCCAGCTGGGGCAGAACAGTCTATCCAACAAATGATGCTGGGAGACTAAAGTGATTTTGACAAGGATGTCAAAAAAAATGAAGAGGCTAACATGATTAAATAAAAAATAAGTAACCTGAAATATAGTGTATGAATTAGAGGAGGTGAATGCTGGACCTCATTAAGAGAGTTAATTTTTGTAACAAATGGAGCCGTGTAAACACTATTACATGTAATACTATTACAATTCATTACGTAGTTGGGATTCCAGCTGGCTTATGAAACAATGGAGGGTCTGTTCATTCATTCATTCATTATTCCAAAAGAACTTGGAGTGTCTTTATGAAGCACTTTTCAAACACTGTACTATACTCTGGAGTAGAAATGGAGTCAAGACAGATCAGGTGCCAGCCCTCATGAAACTTGGGGTAAAGAGAGGACAATAAACAAATAACTGGATAAAATAATTAAAGATTATTATCAATGCTGGATAAGAATTTTCATAGTCTTTTATAATCACTAATAAGAGGGTGGGGTTCTACTTTTATCTGAGCGATCACGTGACATTCAGACTGAGACCTGAAGGATGAAAAGGAGCCAGACATGCAAAGTACTAAGGAGAAGGCATTCCAGGCAAAAGCCACAGCAAGAACAATGCCATGAGGTGGGAAAAAAACCTTGAAGAAAATAAACTGAGCATGGAGAAGTGGGCAGAAGGAAGTTCTCTTGGAACATTGTAGGCTATACAGGTTTTGGATTTCATTCACAGCCTCCCTATATGTAGAGGGGGTGATAATAGTGCAATGGGGTGGGAGCAGGGCAGAAGCATTAGGATTAGGAATGCAATCAATGGACAAGCGAATACAGCAGGCTGACTGTAGAGGGCAGCTGTGGTGGAAACAGAAGGAGATAAGCCTGGAGTCCAAGATTCAGGGTAATTTATGAAGGTCTAAAGTTAGCTTTAAACTATATTTCCTGTAAGCAATAGTGCTTCTCTTTTTTCTAATACTGAGAGTAGGTAATTTAAATTGATCTATCTTCAACTACACTGATAATTCTTTTACCATGTTGAAAAATTGAGCTTTTCTACTGGATTTTTCACATCCATAGGTGTTTTTCATTTAATACTAGAATTTCAATTTGGTCCTTTTAATAAAATTTTTATCTCCTTTTTGAGAGTTTTGATTTATTATTTCATTGTAGCCCTACTTTCTTTCATTTTTTAAACATGAATTATTTAGTTTCTTGAACATCTTTAAATCACTGCTTTAAACTCTTTGTCTGCTAATTCCAAGTCTGAGGATACTAAGAGAGAGTTTCTATTGACTATGTTTTCTTGTGTATGGGTCACTTCATTTATTTTGTCACACTTGGGAGCACAAACTCCAAAGTAGGTCCTACTGGCAAAGCACCAAATTCTGGAGCTATCTGCCATGACCTTAAAACCTGGAGGTCTCCAGAGCCCTCAGGAGATCCACTATTTGGGGTAGTATTTACCTTGGCAATCTATGAGATCCTGCTGAGACATGCATAAGCATTACCTCTCTGATGACTTCTCAAATCACTTTGAAGTCTCTTAGCCATATAAACTCATTTGTCTTTACATTTTCTCCCCTTTTATTCAAGGTTTTTTTCCAGTTGCATCACCAGCTGGTGCTTGGTAGTAATCCCTCAATGCCAGGGAGGCTCATCACCAGGAGCCATGTTCCATACTGGGAGAAACAATGCATTTATATGCTGAGTTTGACTTATAGGAAGGCCACATTTGAGTAACATGGAGGCTCTCAGGAAGTAACTTAAACACCCTACAACAATAGGCTAAGTTACAAATTCAAGAGCAAAAGGCATAAGCAGAGATGTAAATATCAAGGGCCAATCAGTGGACAATTCTTTTTTCACTAGTCTTGCCCCTCTTCCTGGAGGATTGTTGCTCTTCCAATAGAGAATGTGGCAGAGATCCCCAAGATGAGAATTCAATAATCTTTTGGTTGTTGTGTGAATCTCTACACAAGGTGATATTGCCCCATGAACATTTGAACATATTTATATACCTTATATGTATGCTCAGATGAACTTCCTCCCTTGTATCCCCATCACTGACACTCCACACCAATGATCCTCCCCTGTTGTAATTGTACCTTTCTGTGACCCAAAACTTCTTAAAAAGTAGAGCCAAGAATATCTCCAAATTTGATTAATAGGAAAATGAAATTATACTGATAGGTTTAAACATAATAAATAAAACATATAATAATTTAGAAAAACTGAAATAAAGTAAAATATTAGGATATTAAAAAAATGAAAAATATTAAGAAAATATTTTTGACGTTTTGCATTTCATCATTGTAATATCTGTTGTCCTGTATGTTCACTGGCATTTTCTTCCATTTCTTCCCCAGTGTCTTACATTTTTTCATTTTGTATTTAAAGAAGTTTTAGGTCACAGCAAATCTACATACCGTATATAGGGGACTCCCATAAACCCAATATCCTCCCCCTTTTCACCTTTCCCTATTAATAATATTTTTTTTCTTCCTATTAATAACATTTTAACATGTGGATGGTACATTTGTTACAACTGATGTACAAATATTGAAACATAACTACTAACCATGGTCAATGGTTTACATTATGGTTTACATTTTAGACCATACACTTTTATAAATTTTTAATGAAATTTAACATGTCCTGTATCCATCATTGCAAGATCATGCAGAACACTTCCATTGCCCCCTAAATATCCCCTCTTCCATCTATTCTATTCCTCCCTCCCCCTCCCATCAGGACCCACAGTAACCACCAGGCTTAACTCCTTGAAGGACAAGAGTCATATATACTTGCTACAATGCTGAGAGGTTGACACACTGGTCGGTCCTCCCCTATTAGGAACTGCACATGCTCTCGAGAGAGAACACTCCTCTGTTTGAGAACATATCAGGCCTTCCCATTATGGGAGTCCAACACCTTCCCACTCAATATGTGGGTTTTCCCCACTGATATAACACCTTATGACAAAAATGATCTCTCACACATTCTCTAGAAGACTGCTCCAGGTACATGCTGTCCCAAAAGCCCCCTATCCAACACCCTAAACAAGTTACCCTCTCTTGTCATACTGCCAAAAGAGTATTCTCAACATTGTTTTTTAACCAAGTACCCACCAATCCCCAGTGTTGGCCTGCTTCCTCCCCCAACATACTAGCAGTTCCATGGACTGTCCAATCCATCCTACCCACCTTACCCCATGTCAAGATTGCACCACCCAACTCAGTATCCCTACACCCCTGTCATATCCCTTCACTGCACTACTACTCACTTCCAACTTATCATAGATTTTGACTACATGGGCATTGGCTCACGAACTTTTTCTCCCCATCTATTTGCTGTAAACCTATCTTCAAGACACTAGCTTCTGAGTCAGCTTGACTTGCTTAATTCATATCAGAGACGTCATGTAATATTTGTCCTTCAATGCCTGGCTTGCTTCACTCAACATAAGGTCCTAAAGATTCATGCATATTTTCCTGTGTTTTAGTACTGTATTCCTTCTTACAGCTGAGTATATTCCATTGTATGTATATAACACATTTGTTTATCCATTCATCTGTTGATAGGCATTTGGGTTGATTCCAACTTTTGGGAATAGTGAATAATGCCATTATAAACATTGGTGTACATACATCTGCTCATGAACTTGCTTTCAATTCTACTTGGCATATACCCAGCAGTGGGATTTCTGGGTCATATGGCAGGTCTATAGTTAACTATTTTGAGGAACCACTGAACTGTCTTCCACAATGGCTGGACCATTCTACATTCCTGCTAGTACTGGATAAGCATTCCCATTCTTCCACTTTGTCTCCAACATTTGTAGTCCTCGGTTTTTTTAATAGCCACAAGTCTAATGAGTTGTAAGATGATATCTCATTGTACTTTTGATTTGCATTTACATAATAGCTAGTGATGTCGAGAATCTTTTCATGTGCTTGTATTTCTTCTTTGCAGAAGTGTCTTTTAAAATCACTTGCCTATTTTTAAAATGGGTTGTTTCTTTTTTTATTTGTGAAATATAAGTTTTATTTATATATGCTGGATATTAGGCTCCTATCAGATATATGGTTACCAAATAATTACTTCCATTGGATAGGCTGACTTTTCACTTTCTTAACAAACTCTTTGAGGTGCAAAAGTTTTCATTTTGAGGAGATCCCATTTAACTATTTTTTCTTTGGGTGTGAAATTCATGAAGCCCTTTCCTATTACAAGGTCCTGTAGATGCTTCCCTACATTACCTTCCAAGGTCTTCATTATTTCGGCTCTTAAGTTTACAACTTTGATCCATCTTGAGTTGCTTTTTGTATAAGGTGTGAGATGCTCTTTCTTTCTCATTCTTTTGGATATGGATATCCAGTTCTCCAAGCACCATTTTTTGAAGAGGCCATTCTCTCCCAGTTGAGTGATCTTGGTGGCCTTGTCAAATATCAGATGACTGTATATGCAAGAATTTATATCAGAACTCTGAATTCAGTTTCATTGGTCAGTATATCTATCCTTGTGCCAATACCATGCAGTTTTAACCACTGTAGTTTTGTAGTATGTTTAAAAGTCAGGTTGTGTGATTCCTCTGATTTCATTTTTATTTTTCAATATGTCTTTGGCTATTGAGGACCTCTCACTCTTCCAAATAAATTTCATAGTTTTTCCAATTCAGTAAAAAATGCTGAATATATTTTTATTGGAATTGCAGTAAATGTATCTATTACAATGCATTAAATGTATAGATTAAATGTATAGATTATTTAATCTAATATTAAATAACATTAGATTATTTACTATCACTAAATAAAGATATTTATTCTTCTTATCCATGAACAGGGAATACTTTTCCATTTAAGTCTTCTTTGATTTCCTTTAACAGTGCTGGGTAGTTTTCTGTGTAAAAGTCACTGACCTCTTTAGTTAAATTTATTCCTAGGTATTTGATATTTTTAGCTACTATTGTAAATTTTTTTAATTGATTTCCTCCTCTCCTCATTATTGGTGTAAAGAAAACCTACTGATTTTTGCACATTGATCTTATAACCTATGACTTTACTGAACTCATTTATAAGTTCTAGAAGCTTTGTTGTCGATTTCTCAGGGCTTTCTATGTATAGGATCTGGTCATCTCCAAATAGTGAAATTTTTACTTCTTCCTTCCCAATTTGGATGATTTTATATCTTTTTCTTGCCTCAGTGCTCAAGCAAGTACTTCTAAGACAATGTTAAATAGAAGCAGTGATTTGAGGCATCCTTGCCTTGTTCCTGATCTTAGAGGGAAAGCTTACAGGATTTCACCATTGAAGATGATGATAGCTGTGGGTTTTCATATATACCCATTATCATGTTCAGAAAGTTTCCTTCTATTTTTATCATTTGCAGTGTTTTTATGAGGAAAGTGTGCTGTATTTTGTTGAATACTTTGTCTGCATCTATAGTGATGGTCATGTGATTTTTTTCTTTCAATATGTTTATATACTGTATTACCTTGATTGATTTTCTTATGTTGAACCATCCTTGGAAACCCATGGTGAAACCAACTTGGTCATGGAGTATAATTTAAAATTTGATGTGTGGTTGAATATGATTAGCAAGTATTGTGTTGAGGATTTTAGCATCTAGGGTCATTAGAGAGATTGGTCTGTAATTTTCCTTTCTTGTGGTGTCTTTGGATTTGGTATAAGTGTACTGTTGACATCATACAATGAGTTAGGAAATGTTCCTTCAACCTCTATTTTTTGGAAGATTTTAAGAAGGATTGGTGTTAGTTCTTTCCTGAACATTTGGTAGAATTCACCTGTGAAGCCACCTTATCCTGGTCTCTTCTTGGAAGGTTTTTGATTACTGATTCTATCTCACTACTTGTGATTTGTCTGTTGAGTTCATCAATTTTTCTTTCATTAATGTAGGCTGCTTGTGTGTTTCTAGGAATTTGCCAGTTACCTCTAAATTATCCTTCCTGTTGGCATATAATTTTTTCAAAGTATCATTTTATGATACTCTTTATTTCTTTGGGGCCAGTGGTAATAACCCCTCCCTCATTTCTTATGTAGTGTATTTGCATCTTCTCTCCTTTTTCTTTCTTAGTCTAACTAATGGATTGTCAATTTTATTGATTTTCTCAAAGAACCAGCTTTTGGATTTGTGTATTTTGTCTAGTGCTTTCTTAAATTGTATTTCATTTAGTTCTGCTCTAATCTTTGTTATTTCCTTCTGTCTACTTCCTTTGGAGTTAGTTTGCTCTTCTTTGTTTAATTCTTCCAGTTGTAGAGTTGGGTCTTCGATTTTAGCTCTTTTTTCTTTTTTTTTTTGATATATGTATTTATGGCTATGAATTTCTCTTTCAGTACAGCTTTTACTGAATCCCATAGATTTTGATTTGTTGTATTGTTATTTTAATTCATTTCAAGGTAGTTACTGATTTCTTTTGAGATATCCTCCTTGACTCACTGTTTGCCTAAGAGTGTGTTGTTTAACTTCTAAATCTTTGTGCTTAATCTGGTTCTCTGTCCTTTACTGATTTCAAGATTCCTTCCATTGTGGTCAGAGAAATTGGTTTGTATAATTTCAATCTTCCTGAATTCACTGAGAATTTTTCCATTGCCTAGCATGCGGTCTATCTTGGAGAAAGATTCATGTGCACTTGAGAAGAATGTATACCTCACTGTATTTGGGGGTAGTGTTCTGAATATGTATATTAGGCCCAGATCCTTTAATGAATTGTTCAAAGTCTTTCTTTCTTTTTCTATTCTCTGTCAAGACGTTCTGTCTAATGGTGATAATGGTGGATTACATTCCCCCACTATAATTATTAAAGCATCTAATTCTCCACTTAATATTTCCACTGTTTGTCTCATTTATTTTGAGGCACCCCGGTTAGATGCATAAATTTTTTTGATTATTCTTTCTTCTTGTAAGATTACTCCTTTCACTAATATACAGTGTCTGTCTTGACTCTTACAAAAGTTTTTCATTTAAAATATTTTTCCAATATTAATATAGCTACTCCCACCCTTTTTTTGGTAATTGTTTGCTTTTAAGATTGCTTTCCAGCCATTTGCTTTCAGTCTATTTCAGTCCCTGGGTCTAAGGTGGGTTTCCTGTAGACTTTATATGGATGGGTCATGTTTCCTTATCCATTCTGCTAATCTATGTCTCTTGACTGGTAAGTTTAATCCATTAACTTTCAGTGTTATTACGCTCAAGGAATTACTTACGTTAGCCATATTTTCTTTGGGTTCATGTATGTCATATGTTGTTTTTAGTTGTCTTTTTGTCTTTTTAGTTGTTCTTACCCTCTCCTCCAACTCTCTCTCTCTCCTGTTTTTTCCTTTCAACCTGCAGCACTCCCTTTAGTACTTATTGAAGGACAGGTTTCTTATTGGCATGCTCTCTTTATTTCTATTTATCTATGAATATTTTGAACTCTCCATCATTTTTGAATGCCAGCTTTGCTGGATAGAGAATTCATGGCTAGAAGTTTTTTCTGTTAATACCTTAATGCTGTCATACCACTGCCTTCTTGCCTCAATGGATTCAGATGAGAAATCAGTACTTAATCTTATTGAGTTTCCCCATGTATGTGATGGTTCTCTTTTCTCTTGCTGCTTTCAGTATTTTCTCTTTGTCTTGTGTATTGAACAGTTTGACAAGTATGTCTGTTGAGATTTATACTGTTTGGGGTGTGCTGTACTTCCTGGACATGTGCATCCATCTCTCTCGATATTGTTAGGAATGTTTCAGACATTATTTCCTCCAACACTCCTTCTGTCTCCTTTCCCTTCTCTTCTCCCTTTATGATGCCTATAATGTATGTTTTGCATTTCATATTTTCATTCAAATCCCTAAGTCCCTGCTGGATTTTTTCTATCTTTTTATTTATCTGTTCTACTATCTGTTTGATCAGATGTACTGTCTTCCACATTGCTAATACTTTCTTCTGCCAGTTCAAATATGCTTTATGTGCTTCCAGTGTCTTTTTGATTTCTTGGATTGTGCCATTCATCACCACCATATCCATTATCTTTTTATATATGTTTACAATTTCTTCAGTATATGCTTAATCTCTTCCTTCACTTCATTAAGTTGGTCCATGATGTTTGGACAGCTTTGATTAGTTGTTTGATGTTCTGCATCTCTTTCTGGTTTTTAGTTTTTTCATTGTCCTGGGTCAAGTCTTATTGTTTCTTGGTATGGTTTGTAATTTTTTGTTGCTGTGTGGTCAACTTTTTATCTTGATAGGTTTATTCATAGCTGTTGTTTATGTGTGTGTCTCTTTGACACTTTGTTCTTCTTGTTTTTTTTTTCCTTGTTGTTTTCTATGTTCCCTTGACCAATTTATCTCTTTGTCCAGCTCTTTCCAGATTGATGCCCTGAAGCCTCCTGCTCTGTGGGTTCCCAAAACAGGTCACTGAGGCAGGATCTTGCCACCACTCAGCCATTTTTTGTGAGAAAGATTGTGAGTGCACACTTAAACTGATGCCATATTGCCACTCCCCTGGGGCAGAAATATTTTGTGTCATGGCTGGCATGGTCCAAGTCACTTGGTTGGGCAGCCATGGGATGTGTGGACTGCAGGCAATGGATTTGGGGTTCCTGCTGAAGAGAGGATGCAAGTTTATCATTTTTGATGAGAAATTATATCATGTCTTGATTGTGACTTTTCTTGTGAAGTTTTTTTTAAGTTTTTTGCTCCTGCTGCTCCTGTTATTGTTTCCTTGTGATTATATTCAGTGAGGCTTGATTCAATTTGAGTCTCTGCCCTCTTGCTGGGACTGATAACAATGTAGACACATATATTGAGAAACACAGGAAAAGGGAGCCACCATATTTGATCTTGCAGTATGAGAAAAAGGACTCCTGTTTTATCCACAGGTGATTTGCAAAGAGAGAAGCACATGAGAGGCTCAAAAAGGTGAGGGCTACAGAGAGATCAATGATATGCCTGATAAATTGCAGCTGAACTCAGGAAGAAAGTTGAGCAGCCAAGACTGATGAAAGGGGCCTGGAACAAGAAAAGTTCCATACCTGATTGCTTAAAGCTGAGTTCCAGGAGCTGGGCTCCAAGAAGTGGTGAGCCTGGACAACAGGATCAACAGTAGCTGACTTTGGTAAGAAAACCCCTCTGATGGTGCCTTGATTTGGATATTTCGTGGCCTCAGAATTGTAAACTTTTACTGGAAATAAATCCCCTATATAAAAGCCAATCCATTTCTAGTACTTAGCATTGGCAGCCTTTTGGTAAACTAAAAGAAAAATTGTTACGAGGATAGTGGGGTGCCACTGCTTGCAATTGCCAAAGATGTTGGAAAGGGTTTATAAATGGGTAAGGGGTATTTTTTGGAAGACTTGTGAGATGATTGATAGAAAATGCCTAGATTTCTTTGAAAAGACTGTTGGTAAAAATATGTATGCTAAAGATGTTAAGGTCTTACTGGAAATGATGAAAGTATTGTTGGAAACTGGAAGAAAGGCAAATCTTGTTTTATTTTAATTTTTAGGAGGTACTGGAGTTTGAACCCAGGACCTTTTACATGGGAAGCAGGCACTCAACAATTGAGCTACATCTACTTCCCAATGAGAGTGGCTTTTATTTTCATTCATTTGTTTGTTTTTAAGAGGTACTGGGGATAGAACACAGGACCTTGTTTGTGGGAAGCAGGCACTTAATCGCTTGAGCTACAGCTGCTCCCCAAAATCTTGTTTTAAAGTTGCAGAAGACTTGGCAGAATGATTTCTAATGTTAGCTGGAAGGCAGAATTTGAAAATGATGAGCCTGAATATTTAGCTGAGGAGATTTCCAGATTAAATGTGGAAAATGCAGCCTGCTTGTTATAGCTTATAACAAAGTGTGAATAGAAAGAGAAAAACTAAAAACTGAACTGCTGGATACAAAGAAACCAAAAATTTACAGTTTAGGAGATTCTAAGCTTCTAGAAAACACACCCCCAGATGATAGATTGTATATGAGAATGCAGCCATTGTGTAAGTTCGTGGAAAGGGTGGGCTCCATGTGGCCCTAAGGGAAAAAGAGACATCATTCTGTACATGACTCTCAGACTTTGAAATCTAGTGCAGTATGCCCTGCAGGATTTTAAAATCTTTGGGACCAGTGACACCTGTTTTCCTTCCATTTTCTCCTTATGGTAATGGAAATGTTTATCCTATGTCTGTTCCCTCTGTATTTTGGAAGCAGATAGTTTGTTTTATAAGTTTCAAAAGGCTACAGCCAGAAGGAAAATTTGTCCCAAGACTAACTGCATGCCTATAACTGATTTTGAAGTGACTTTGTACTTAGCATTGCTTTCCATGAAAAGATTCTCTGAAGAGCAACATCTGCTAGCAGGATGGGAAATTGCAAGTAGCAAAATAGCTTTTCGGAGTCCCAGACAATTTGAATGTGGTCTATGCCCCATTTTTGGTTCCCTGCCCTTGTTTAGGTAACTTAAGCTTAGGAATGTTAAAGATTTTGAATAAGTTGAAACAAAAATCAAAGAAGATCCAGGGAACAAAACCACTAGGCAGGAGAGAGATTGATTGTCAGAGTAAATTCACCAGCATTATCAGATGCATAGACATCAGCAAAAAATTACAAGTGATATGAAAAATCACGATGATATAGCCCAGCTAAAGGAACAAATCAAAACACCTGATGAGAAGCTAATTTAAGGATTTAAGACAACTAATAAATTAAGGTCACATAAATCTCCTAAATCAATTCAAGGAGTTGAAAGTAAATATGGCTAAACAGATGAAAAATATTCCAAACACACTGGTAAGCATAAAGAACAAGTTGAAAGCTTACAAGGTAAAGGAACAGAGCTTGTGGGAAAAAAAGGCCCAATGGATGAGATTAAAAATACATAAAAGGCATATAACAACCAGATTGATTTGGCTGAGGACAGAATTAGTGATTTAGAAGATGGAGCATCTGAACATGAAAAAACAGGAATACAGAAAGAGAAAAGAATGAAAAAATCAAACGATCTCCTAAGGAATAGAATAACAGTGCAGAATGCACAAGCAACATGTTATAAGTGTCCCAGAAGGAGAAGAGAATGGAAAAGGGGTAGAAAGAATATTTGATGTAATAATAACTGAAAATTCTCAACTCTTATGAAAGACATAAATAACAATATCCAAGAAGGACAATGAACCCCAAACAGAATAAATCTGAATAGACTACTCAAAGACATCTATTATACAAAATGTCAAATGCCAGATATAAAAAGAATATTCTGAAAGCAGCAAAAGAAATGCAATGTATCATATGCAAGCAAAGCTCATTAAGAAAAAGTGCTTATCTCTCATCAGAAACTGTGGAGGTGAAAAGACAAGGGTATGATATAATTAAGATACTGAAAGAGAAAAACTGCTAGGAAAGAATTCTTTGTCCAGTAAAAGTATCCTTCAAACATCAGAATGAGTTTCAAGCCTTCAAAGACAAATAAAAACTGAGACAGTATGTTACCAAAAGATTTACCAAAGACACTAAAGGGACTGCTACAGGCTGAAAGGAAAAATTGAGGGCAAGAGACTTGGAGAAGAATACAGAAATAAAGATAATTAGTAAGGGTTACTTAATGGGTAAAAAAAAAAAAACAGAAAATATTAAGATATGACAATGGAAAGCCAAAGGATAAAATGGATGAAATAAGTACAGCCTTTACAGTTATGACATTTAATGTTAATGGATTGAATTGTCCAATCAAAAGACATAGACTGACAGAAGAGATAAAATTATAAGCCATCTATATTCTGTCTACAAGAGACCCAACTTAGATGCAAGGACACACTCAAGCTGAAAGAGAAAATTTAGAAGCTATTTCACGCAAATAGTAACAAAAAAGATCTGGACAAAGTAGATAATATTGGAAAAAATAGATTTTATATGCAAAACTTTTATAAGAGATGAAAAAGGTCATTATGTATTAATTAAAGGGGTAATTCACCAGGAAGAAATACCAATCATTCATGTATACTCACCTAACGAGGATGCCCCAAAATACATGAGGAACACACTGGTAAAACTGAAGGGAGAAAAGGATCTCTCTACAGTAATAACAATAAAATCCTCAGTACACTTCTTTCAGTATTGGATAGAACATCTGGACAGAGGATAAATAAGGAAACAGAAAGAATGAATAAAATGGTAAATAAACTAGACCTAACAGACATTTATAGAAGATTGCACCCCAAAACAGCAGGATATACATTCCTCTTAAATGCTCATGGATCCTTCTCCAGGATAGACTATATGTTGGTCACAAGACAAGTCTAAATAAATTTTAAAAAATGGAAATTATACAAAGCACCTTTTCTGATCATAATGAAATAAAGGTGGAAATCAATAAAGGGTGGAAAAGGGAAAATTCACAAATATATGGAAAGTAAACTCCTCACTGTTAAATAATCAGTGGGTCAAAGAAGAAATTGTGAGGAGTCAGGGGCAAGATGGCATCAGTTTAAGTAGGCACTCACCATCTCTCTCACAAAAGAAGCTGATTGGGGACAGGATCCAGCCCAGGTGAGCTGTTCTGGGAACCCACAGAGCAGGAGCCTTTGGGGAATCAATCTGAGGGAGCTGAACAGGAAGATAGATTGCTCAATATAAAACCATGAGTTTTTAGCACATTGGAAATTAGCCCAGGGTAAGCCCCAACTCCTGCTGGCAACCCAGCAAGGGGGAACATTTCCTGAGAGTAGGAGGATTCTGGCAAGGGGTGGAGAGGGGTTTCCTTTCGTGGGTTTGTTTGCCTGGACCCGCTTTGAGATTTGGGGAGCACACTAGCCAGCTCGATGTAGCACCAGGCTGAGGGGAGAAGTGAATCTGCTGAGGAAGCCTGATTTACCTAATTGCCCTGGGATATAGAGGCTTGGCCTGAGAGAGGGCAGTGTCAGCCAATTTAATAGTCCTGCACTGAAGACTAACAGAATTTCAACTCCCCTAAGGGAGTCAGGCAGTGAGAAGAGCTTAATAAGCTTCCAAGAGCCTATTTGGGGTCCCGTGGTAGGAGGGGGTGGTCTAGAATAGGCTTGAAAAATCACTTCAGTGGGGTGTACTTAGTCATTAGAGACCCATTTGAATTTCAAAAGGAAACTCAACCTGACCAGGAGAGGGTAAGGGGTATCTGATCATACATCCTGCTGAATCCAGCTGCCTTAAAAGAGTATAATCTGCCATGGGGTAAATGACTGAATAGCTTTCAGAAGAGCTGACTGACCCAGTTGGAGGGGAAGCTCAGTGGTGGAATTTCTGCCTTGAATGTATGAAATCCCTGGTTTGATCCCCAACTCCTCTAAGAGTGGTGATCCACAGGGATATCTAACATCCAGCTGATACCGTAGGACAGGGAAAACATAGACATTATTTTGGTGCTAGCTTCTTTTGGGTCCCTTATTTTTATTTTAAAAAAAAGTTTACTAAAAAAAATTAACTAAGTTTGCTCACTAAAACCTGCCTCAAAACCTGCAGAGAGAAGCCTGCAGGGTAATTGAATGATGAACACAGGCAGCCTGAGAAGCTCCACAAGACAAGAAGGAACACTGTCCTTCCTTAGCTTTATTTGACTGTTTGCTTGTGTGTTTGTTTGTTTGTTTTTTGTTTTTTGCTGTTGTTGTTTTGTTTCTTGCTTTTCTTTCCTCCCCCCGTTTTTAAAACTTTAGGTGCTGTTAGCTTGTTTCTTCTTTGCTGTGATTCTCATTCCTTGATTTCTCATTTTCTGTGTATAGTGATTTTGTCTACCAAGACTATCTCTTCTTCCCCTTCATCTTTCTATCTTCTGCTTTCCCTTGTGGTGCTTACATTCCACATTTTTTTTTAGTTACCAAATTTACTGGTTTTGATTTCTGTTTTGTCTGTTCCATTTTCTTTTTCTTTTTTTACTTTTATTAACTTTTTTCTTTCTGTTCTTTCTTTTTTCTTTCTCTCTCTCCTCATCATTCTGGTCTTTTAAATCATTCTATACATTTTTTTCTATATTCAGTTTCCCTTTTCATTGTAGGTACTTCACTTTTTTATTCCTATTACTCTGTAGTGATTATATTAGTTAAATATTCATTTTACTAAGTCTTGTATAGCCCATCTTCTAACATTTATTATTATTTCTACTATCCATTTTCTTTTCCTACCTCTTTCAATTTCTCTGGTCCTAATCATTTTCCTTCAAGAGAACATAGAAAACAGCAAGGATATAGAACAAGAAGAACAAAGTGTCAAAGAGAAAAGTTAACAAACACACAAAACAAGCAGCTAAACAATACTCTAGAGAAGAAAGAGAAGCTAATCAAGTGAATAAAACCATCGAGATAAATGATGATCTGAGGGCAACAAAAAATTAAAAACCATACTAAGAAACAGGACAACATGGACCAGTCCAACGAACAAACTAAAAACCAGGAAGAGGTGGAGAATATTGAACAAATAAGCAAAGATGTCCAAATAAATATCATGAACCAACTTAATGAAGTGAAGGAAGTGATTAAGGATATTGAGAAGACACTGCAAGAATATACTGAAGAAATTGTAAACATAAATAAAAAGATAATGGATATGATGGTGATGAACTGCACAATCCAAGAAATCAAAAAGACATTGGATCCACATAGCAGCAGATTTGAACAGACAGTAGAAAAAATTAGTGATGTAGAAGACACCACATCTGAAATCAAACAAATAGTAGAACAGATAGATAAAAAGATATAGGAAAATTAGCAGGGTCTTAGGTATTTTACGACAACACAAAATGTACAAACATATGCATTATAGGCATCCTAGTGGGAGAAGAGAAGTGAAAGGAAACAGAAGGAGTGTTGGAGGAAATAATGGCTAAAAAATTCCCAACTCTATTGATGGAGATGGATATACATGTCCAGGAAGTAGAGCACACCCTAAACAGTATAATCCTAATGGCCTACAACAAGAAATAGACTTGTCAAAATGTCTAATTATCAAGACAAAGATAAAATATTCAAGGCAACAAGAGAAAAGAGAACCATCAAATACAAGGGAAGCTTAATAAGATTAAGTGCTGATTTCTCATCTGAAACCATGGAGACAGGAATACAGTGGAATAACATAGTCAAGGTACTCAAAGAAAAAACTTCCAGCCATGAATTCTCTATCCAGCAAAGCTGGCATTCAAAAATGATGGAGAGTTCAAAATATTCACAGATAAACAGAAATTAAGAGAGCATGCCAATAAGAAATATGTCCTTCACAAAATACTAAA
>JAQZBX010047335.1:0-20496 GCA_029593785.1 Cabassous unicinctus
ATCAAAGCTGCTTCTCAAAGACTGCTTCTACTCTGTTCTCTGCCTTGCCTTTTATATTTGATTCCCCACCCACCAAGGGGTGGGGCTCAATGCCCTAATAATAACCCTATCATGCCCAGATTAACAGATCAGTTTACAAGCATGATCCAATTATATTTTTGGAATTCATAATTACATCAAATTGGCCAAGGGTTACAGGGTCCCACCCACTCAGCATCTTGCCCCGTCAGGATCTGCCCAGGCTGGGATCCACCCACTCTGGGTCCCGCCCACTCCAGGTCCCACCAATCTGGGTCCTTTTCTTTCAGGGTCCTGCCTTTTCTGGCCCCACCCTCAGGACTCCAAGGAGAGCAGTGGCTGAAAATCTCACAGTTGATCCTGTGCCCACACAAACAAGTCTTCCACAGAAAGGAGCTGAATGCCAATATTGTTTGTGGGAGTTGGGCAGGGTCTTGGGAAACCATGAAGGAGTCAGGCTCAGGAGTGGCCCCTGTGGGGATAAGGAACCCCTTTGTGGCCCTAAGCCCTCGGGTCTGCAGGTGACCAGCGCCTCAGCCTGTGCACCTCTGTGTATATGGGAGGCAGCTTGTCACATCTCCCCAGATTGAGGACAGAGAGGTGAAGGAGGAGAGGGCAAGAAGACTTTGGGGTCCCTGTTCTCATAACCTTCTGCCTCACTGTCCTTGTAAAGGCACCCTCCCCCCTCCTCCCTCTGCCCAGAGGATCTAAAGAGCCAGAACTTCCCCAGAACTTTTCACCAGAAGCTGCAAGATTTCACTTTGGAGGTGGACACCTGCCCCTACAAGGCCCAAAGGGAGAGTGGAGGGTGGGGCTGCTTCCCCCAGGCTGTGACCCCCCTGAGTTGCTCCTTCCCAGGATGGCCCTCTAGAAAGCTACCCCCTATAATGCTCCCCTCTAGACTGCTCCCCAGGGGGCTCCCCCACAAGCTGCTCCCCCTTAGAATGCACCCAAGCAGGATACTCCTTCATAAGGTGCTCCCCCAGGATATTCGTTTACTAAAGTGCTTCTCCATTAGGCTGGTCCTCCCTGGAGAGCTCCTTATGGACAGTCTGATGCCTGGGAAGTTCCCCCCAGGTTGTTCTCTCCAGGTGTCTTCCTCCAGGGGTGTCTCCTGCAGGGGCTGCCTCAGGTCTCCTGAGAGTTCCTCATCTACTGTGATGTGGTGGCCCCAGGACAGGGGCTCATTGTCTGATGGGCATCCCTGTCGTGATTGGAGAGTCTACACACACAGAGGATTTGTTTGCCATGTGGAACTAAACCATTGCCAGTCAGCTGGATTCAAACAATGCACCTTAAGCATCTCCTGTGTGCAGGCCCTGAGCACTTACCACATGAGGTGAAGGAGAGCAAGCAAGGGTCACCAGGGAGAGAAGCCCATGGGAAGGTGTGAGCTCAGCAGGTTGGGTCCCACTCATCAGGTGCCACCAAGCATGGTGCAGGAGAGAGCTGGAGGGGTAGGCAGACCTCACTAGAGGAGGAGGAGACCCCAAGCCATCCTGGTTATTATCTGAGCTCTGGTTCTTTCACTGTAGAGAGAAAAGTCACCAGGTCAGGTGCAGAGGCCCTGGTGGCTTGGCCACAACTGGGGAGACCTGCTGATGGAGGTGTGCCCCACAGGGGGGTGGTTTTTGCTGTCCACAGGGGAGTCACTCTGCCAGCCTCATGATGCTGGGGCTTTTCAAATGGCCTCTGGGGGACCATTTGGTGTTGGCATCTGGGCAGCAGGGTTGTTCCAATGGGTTCTCCACAGGATTGTCTCTCACTTTCACCAGAGGAACATTTGGTAGCAAACTTGCAAATGTACAGGTGAGCAGCCCTCCAGCTCCCACACATTTTTGCCACATTTGCCCTTGGAGAGACAAGGGTGAACTTGGACTCACTGGGTGTCCTGTAGTCCTGGGCAGGAGCACCTGGCATTGGAGATGAGCTTGACAGTAGAGCAGGTCTGTAACTGGTTTTGCCAACTACCAGTGACACCAAAGCTCCCTCTCCCTGATGTTGGAGCAAGGCCTGACAGGGCCATCAGGCAACCTCCAAGCTCACGCCCAGGTTGGGGACAAGTCTGTGCTCTCAGGTGAGTGGCATAAGGGCCCATGTCTTCGAGGTTTGGGTTTCACATTCACAATCTGCCTTCTGGTTAGGCAGGGGCAGTGAACCATTTGCAAGTTCAAGGGTTTTCTTGGTGGCTTGAGTTCACCATCAGGTGTTGTTGTGTCAGTTTGTCATTAGGGAATGAGAATGATGCAGCCAAGGCTGTCCTCATACTGGGTTCAGAGGCTCCTGTGTGAGTATTGGTCAGGTGGGGCTGTGGAAGCCACTCTGTGTTTAGATCTTCATATTTAGCCAGGGCCAAGAGCTGGGTGGGAGATAGGCCTGTGTTATGGCTAGGTGGAAGGGGCTGTTGAATATAGTGTCATGGTGTGGGGGTGTCCAGTATTCATAATTCTGGCTTGTTGGTTAAGACTGAAGACAGACTGTGCAATAAAAGACAGTGGATTGAAGCAGTGGTGATGCCCTCTTCCAAACAGTGGATGCTCTTATGTGCTTGGAAGACCTATGACAGGGGAAGGAGGCAAGCATTAGAGTGCCTAGCCTCCTCTCCCTCTAACTCTGCCTTGCTTTCACCAGGAAACCAGTGAAGTGACCCTCTGCAATCAATGGAGGCCCCCTAGGGACTGTGGTAACTGCTGGCCCTGGGCCCAGAATTGTCTGGATATGAGACCCTCTCAAATCCATTGGTTCCCAGTTACTGTCATCTCCATGGCCAGCAGGACAACCTCAAATGTTCAGCCCTGCTCTGCTCTGAGTATGGGGCTACAGGGCAGGGAGAGGGTGGTCCTTTGGAGGCTGAGCAGAGAAAGCTGTACCCCAGGATACAAGAAGTCCCCATTGTTGCAGGTGGGGGCAACTTCCTTCTAACAATTGGAGAGGCAAACTTAGAAAGAAGTATAATGTGAAGCTGTCACTGTTGTATATTTCTAGTATTTTGTGTTTTCAAATGCCATTGGATTAGTTAAATGAAACTTTTCTAAATTCTGCCTCTGCCCCAAGTGCTGTTCCCAAGCATTGCCCATGCCCCCACTGCTCCTCCTTTTATGAATTCAAAGCTGCTGGAACTATAACAAGGGTGCTGGTGGCAAATGTTGCTGACTGGGGCAAGGCTGGGAACTAAGCCAGGGCCATGGCCTGCCCATAACCTTTTGTGCATCTGTTCCTCCTTTTCCTTTCAATGTTCTGACATCAGAATCTCTCATGACTTCCCAGCTGGTTCACTTCTAGGCTAGGTCCCACCTTGCTGTATGAACTTAAGCAGGTTCATGTGGCCTCTCTGTGCCTCTGATTTCCCCACCTGTGAAATTAGGCTAGTGATGTGGCAGCCTGAAGGAGCATCTGCCCACTGTGGGGTGGTGTTTGTTGTCCCACAGGTCTCTGTAGGGCACCAAGATATTGGTGGAAGGTTTGGGCCTCCATGCCACCTCCTGATACCCAGTGTACCCTGGGTCTGGCCTCTGCCCTCTGACTGTCAACAGTGACCTGAAAGACCCCACACTGGCCACCTCAGGATCGTGGCTGATACTTCTCATACTGATGTCATACATGGAAGTTTATTTCAAGAGTGGGCAGCTGGGCCATGCTTAGGAGCTGGACTTCATGATGCCCCATCTGGACCATACTGCAGCTGTGCCCCTAACTGCCCTAGATGATTCGAGCCCCATAGGTGGACATGCTCTATACAGGACAATTACTTCTGCACCAGATGCCATGACTCCCTCACCTCTTGATTAAAGGTGCAGAAGGGTGAAATGCTCAGGATGTTCACTTTCATCCTGTATTGTCAGATTAGACTCAGAACTTGTGTAACCCGAGCAGAGCCTTTTCCCAAAGTTATTTCCAAATAAATTTAATATATTTTGCCCAATGAAATATACACATGGCTAAGAATAAGATAGTGTAGAAGGAGTTAAAATGAAAGGAAAGAGCTGCTGCCCCTCTGCTCCCCCTTCCAGCATACCCTGACCTCACCTGTTTCCACCTGTTGGACAGAAAATGTGAGCTTCTTGTAATCCCCAGCTCTCCTATAACATCACATAATAGACATATAATTACTGTACTTTCTTTCCTATTTATAATTGTAGTGTTGAATTCCTTAAAATATAGCAAAATCTTGGAGCTTCCCACCTTGTCAGGAAGATATTAGCACTATCAATTCATCCTGTTGCCTAAATTTCCTATTATTATAAGCTTTTTTGCATGTATTTATTTTTTTCTCTTCATGCCTTTGTTTTCCTTGAGTTTCTCATTGACTTTCTTTTCTCATACAGTATCTACTTTTATCATATCCTTAATTTCTTCCAACATTTTGAGCTTTCCATCTGAAGTCCTACCTGCTGGGCACTATCCTTCTTCTTGTTTCCACCTGGAGTGCGGCCTCCCTGGGCCTGGGTTGGAGCCTTCTGAATGAGAGTTCCTAAATTGATCATCTGGATTTGTCCCCTTCTTCCTGAATTGCATCCACTTCTCTCTCAGGAGTCCATTGTCTTATTTGAGAATGTCTTCAGTGAACTTTGAAAGATAAGGAGCCTGGGAGATAAAGTTCAGTATTATCTGTCCTCACAATTGATTGGCAAATTTGGCAGGAACAGAATGCAGAGTTGAAAATACTATTCCCTCAGCAACCTGAAGGTATTGTAATACTATTTTGTATTTTTCAGTGTTGCTGCTGATTGTTCAGAAATTTTTCTGCTGTTTAATACCTCACAAATTTACTTTTCTTTTAGAGAACATTTAAATTCTTTTAGTTTTTTTGTTTGATATACTTTGTTTCTATATTTCCTTTTTGTTTTTTGTTTTGTTTTCTCATTTGTACTTGTTTTTTTCATCTTCTTATTGAGGTATAAAGTTTTATTTATTACCAGATTCAGTTTGCTACTATTTTGTCCAGACTTTTGCATTTGTTTAATTCTGTAACCATTTCAATTCATTTTCAAAGATTTACAAACAACCTTTTTAACAAACCTGGTTTTATTTTTAATCTTGGCAATCTTAAAATTTCACATTCATACTCTAGTGTGAGGGTTTTTTTAATTTTAAAATTTTTTAAAAAGAGATTTAGATTACAAAAAATTACATCAAATTATAGGGGATTCCCATATACACCAACTCCTCCCCCCCCAACCTTCCCACACTAACAGCATCTTTCCTTTGTGTAGCACATTTGTTATAATTGATGAACACATGTTGAAGCATTGTAACTAACCAAGGACTATAGCTTATATTATAATTTACACTTTGCCCCAAATTTTATAGGGTTTGACAAAATGTATAATGGCCTGTATCCATCATTGCAATGTCATGCAGGGGAATTCCAATATCTCAAAAATGTCCCCATGTTATACCTATTCTTCCCTCTCCCTCCTCTCAGAACCTCTGGTGATGATTGCTTTTATATCAGTGATACAAATTCTTCCATTGCTAGAATAATCATGTCTACTTTAGTCCATTGTTGCTTTCCCCTTTGTGTTTGTTCATTCCTAAATCTTGAGGATTTTGGGATGGTGATGTACATCCTGTCTATGATTGAGAGAAGGTTTAGATCCCATGGGACAGATGGATGGAACTATATTGCTTGCAGATACAGACACTTTCCCCTTCCTGACATGGGTATTGTCCATCATCATCCTTTTTTTAGTTGTCTTGGGTAATTCTTAATAACTGGTGAATAGGTGTTTGCAACTCTGCTGAGATTCAAGCATCAACTGGCAAATGAACATTCTGAAGGTTTAAGTCTCTGGGACATATATTTACCAAGTATAGTGCTAATTATAGGTTTAAATAAGAAGCAGAAGAGCCATGTGTAGGGAAATTATAAATAAGTCTAACTTTGTTACATTGGGGAAGATCTATTCCTAAGTAAGTCCCATCTACAGGTTGCATAATTCCAGAGAATGTCTGTCCTGCTTATAGTTTTTAGATGCCTCAAGAGCTTTCAGGAGCCCAGTGTTTGAAGCACTGTTTACTGTGGCAGTCAAGGAGATCCTGCTGAGACTTGCATAAGTGTAACCTCTGGAATAACTCCCTGACTCACTTTGAAAGTCTCTTAGCCATAAAAACTCATTGGTATTTAATATCTCCTCACTTTGGTCAAGCTCTTTTTCCTGATTCATTGCTGGTCAGTTCTTGGTAATAATCCCTCACTAACAGGGAGGCTAATACTTGAGAGAAATGTCCCACCCTTGGGCAAGGTAGTGACTTTTTATGCTAAGTTTGGCTTAGAGAGAGGTCACATTTGAGGAACAAGGAGGCTTTCAGGAGGTAACTCTTAGGCAATATATAATATTATGCTAAGTTTCAATTTTACTAGAGAAAGTTCATAATATTAAGGGTCTGTTATATTGGTCTGTCCTCCTTCAGTAGGCACTGCCCATGTACTTGGGGGATTCTTGCCACTCTATTGGAGAATGTAGCAGTATTTCACAGGATTGGAATTCAATATTCTTTTGGTTGTTGTGTGGATCTCCATCCACTGAGGCAATGCCCGATGACCACTTGAACATATTCATAAGTCATAGAGGCATGTCCCAGGTGCACCACTCCCCACACATACCCCATCACTGACACCCTGTGCCTGTGATTCTCCACTGCCACAGCTGTGGCATTTCTGAGATACAAAACCCCACAAAACCTGGAAAATGTCCTAAATGACATTGCAATGACAGATATAGGCCATTATATATCTTCCTATAACCTGCAGAATTGTGTGGGAGAGAGTGTAAACTACAATGTGAACTATGGTCCATGCTCAACAGCAATGCCCCAGGATGCATTTATCAGTTGCAGTGAATGTTACACACTAAAGAAGAATGTTATTTCTGTGGGACGGTGTGGGAGTGGTGGGGAGTGGTGAATATGAGAATCCCTATATTTTTAGTGTAACATTTATGAAATCTAAGTATCTTTTAAAAATTTTAAAGAGGGGCAAGATGGCATTGGTTTAGGAGGGCACCCATGGAGAGCTCCCAGAGCATGGCGGATTGTGGATGGGATCCTGCCTGGGGGTCTGGGCTGTGGGTTTGTGGAGTGAGAAGCTTGGGAAATCTATCTGTGCAGAATGACAGCATGGACAGAACGGTAGTGATTAGTGAGTTTTAGGCCTACATGTGGTGGTTAACACAGTCCACTGAGCCCTACCCTTAGCGAAAAAAAAAAAAAGCTGTTTGGAGCCATGACTCCCGCCCAATAACAAGCATTTTCTGAGAAGGGGGCTCTGCCAAAGAAGCAAGAGAGTTTTATTTCCTGGGGATTTGGCTACCTTGAGCCCCTTGCAGCTTAGGCGAACAAAACAGCTGCAGTGAATCGGCATCTAGCAGAGGGGAGGGGAGAATCTGCTGAGGGAGTTGATTTGACTAGCTGCCCAGGGATAAGCCCTGGGCCCCGTGGAGCCGGGCGGAGGGAGCACGCTCCAAGAGAGGGAGGGTTCTGACAGAAGGCAGAGAGGGGATTCTTTTTTTGATGATTTGGCTGCCTGGACCCCCTCATAACTTTTGGGAGCAGATAAACTGGCTTGAAGCAGCACCAAGCTGAGGGGAGAGGTGAATCTGCTGAGGAAACCTGATTTACCAGCAGCCCAGTGATGCTGGGGATCGGATCCAGAGAGGGCAGAGTTGGCTGTTTTTAGCATTCTGCACTGATAAACATCAGAGCTTCAGCCACCCTGGAGAGTCCAGGAATTGGGAACTGCTTGATTATTTCCATGAGCCCAGGTAGGGTCCCCTCCATGAGGGGGTTGGTCTAGAGGAGGACTTATTTTTCATCCTGTATTTTGCCAAAAATAATAATAATAAGATGGTCACTTTAATAAATGAAAAATAAATTCTTTTTAATTTAGTTTAATAGCTAAAAGCTGCTTCAGGAACTGCATATAGAACCCTGTGGGGAAATTGATTGATAAACACAAGCAGGATGAGAGGATCCATGGGGACCCTTGTGGACCTTTGATTCCCCTTAGCTTGGTTTGACTGCTTACCTGTGTGGTTGTTTTGTTTTTCTTGTTTATTTGTTGTCTCTTGCTTTTCTTTCCTCTTTCCTACCCTGTTTCTTTTTCCTTTCATTTTTTTAAAATTAGGTGCCGCTAGCTTTTCTCTTCTTTACTGCACTTCTTCTTCAGTAATTTCTCATTTTCTGTGTATATTGATTTTGTATTTCAAAGTATCTCTTATCGTTGCTTCATTTTTCTGCATTCTGCTTTCTGCTGTGGCTATTAAATACCACTTTTTTTCATATGCACACACCTCAAGGTTGTCAATTTCTATTCTATCTATTTTGTTTTCTTCTCTTTTTACTAATATTAACTCTTTCCTTTCAGCCCTTTCTTCACTCTTACTCTCCCTCCTCATAATCTTAGTCTTCTAAATCATTATATATATATTCCTCTAGTTGGTTTCCCAGTCCATTATAGGTACTCCACTTTTTTTTTCCCATTACTCTACACTGCCTACATGAGTTATATATTCATTTCATTAAGTCTTATTTGGCCCCTCTTCTAACTTTTATTAATATTACTATTATCTTTCTTCCTTTCTCACATTTTTCAATACCTCTGGACCTAATCTTTTGCTTACAAGGGAACATAGAAAGAAGCAGGGAAATAAAATAATAAGAAAAAGTATCAAAGAGAAAACTTAACAGTCCTGCAGAACAACCAGCTAAATAATACTCTAGAGCAGAGAGAGAAGCTAATCAACTGAATAAATCCATCAAGAAAAAATGATGACTAGAGAGTAACAAAAAATTACAAACCACACTGAGAAACAGGAAAACATGGACCAATCCAATGAACAAACTAAAAACCAGGAAGTGATGCAGAACATTGAACAAATAATCAAAGCTTTCCAAATAAATACCATGGACCAACTTAAAGAAGTGAAGGAAGAGATTAAGAATATAAGGAAGACACTGGGAAAACATACTGAAGAAATTGTACACATACCCAAAAAGATAATGGATATTATGGTGACCAATGGCACAATTCAAGAAATCAAAAAGACACAGGATTCACATAACAGCAGATTTGAACAGGCAGAAGAAAGAATTAGTGATGTGGGAGTCAATACATCTGAAATCAAACAGATAGTAGAACACATAGACAAAAAGATAGAAAAACTCCAGCAGGGACTCAGGGAATTAACCGACAACACAAAATGCACAAACATACGCATTATGGGCATCCCAGAAGGAGAAGAGAAGGGAAAGGGAACAGAAGGAGTGTTGAAGGAAATAATGATTGAAAACTTCCCAAACCTATTGAGAGAGATGGATATGCAGATCCAGGAAGCACAGCCAACCCCAAGTAGTATAAATACCAACAGGCCAACTCCAAGACATATACTTGTCAAAATGTCCAATACTCAGGACAAAAAGAAAATACTCAATGCAGCAAGAGAAAAGAGAACCATCACATACAAGGGAAGCACAATAAGATTAAGTGCTGATTTCTCAGCTGAAACCATGGAGGCAAGAAGACAGTGGTATGACAAAGTCAAAAGAAAAAAGAAAAAAACTTTCAGTCACGAATTTTCTATCCAGCAAAACTGGCTTTCAAAAATGATGGAGAGTTCAAAATATTCACAGATAAACAGAAATTAAGAGAGTATGTCAAAAAGAAACCTGCACTTCAAGAAACACTAAAGGAAGTTCTACAAGTTGAAAGGAAAAAACAAGGGAGAGAGAGTTGGAGGACAGTTCAAAAGCAACTAAAAAGACAAAAACAAAAACAAAACAACCTATGACATACGTGAACACAAAGAAAAAAGGGCTGAGGAAAGAAATGTGTTACGAGTAATAACACTGAATGTTAATGGACTAAATTCACCTATCAAGAGACACAGATTGGCAAAATGGATAAGGAAATATGATCCATCTATATGCTGTCTACAAGAAACCCACCATCGACCCAGAGATTCAAGGAGGCTAAAATTGAATGGCTGGAAACCCATTTTACAAGCTAACAATAGCCAAAAAAGGGCAGAAATAGCTATTCTAATATCAGAAAAAATAGACTTTAAATGCAAAACTGTTGTAAGAGACAAAGACAGACAGTATATATTAGTAAAAGGGGCAATCTCTCAAGAAGAGAGGACAATCATAAACATTTGCACACCTAATTGGGGTGCCTCAAAATACATGAGGCAAACTGGAAATCTAAGTGGAGAAATAAATGCCTCTACAATTATAGAAGGGAATTTAATACACCATTATCATCTTTAGACAGAACATCTAGACAGAGAATTAATAAAGAATCAAAGGCTCTCAACAATACATCAGAGGACCCGGACTTAGTAGACATATACAGAACACTACACCCAAATACAGCAGGATTTACTTTCTTCTCGAGAGCACATGGATCTTACTCCAAGATAGAACACGTGTTAGGCCACTAAACAGCTCTCAATGAATTCAGAAAGATTGAGATTATACAAAGTAATTTCTCTGACCACAACAGAATGAAATTGGAAATCACTAAGGGCAAGAAAAACAGGTTAGGCACAAGGATATGGAAGTTAAACAACACTCTCTTAACAAACAGTGGGTCAAGGAGGAAATCTCAAAAGAAATCAGTAGCTACCTTGAAACTAATGAAAATGACAGCACAATATATCAAAACCTAAGGGATGCAGTGAAAGCAGTCCTGAGAGGAATGTTTATAGCCATAAATACATATACTAAAAAAGAAGAAAGAGCTAAAATTGAAGACCTAACTGCACACTTGGAGGAATTGGGAAAACAACAACAAACTAAACCAAAAGGAAGTAGAAAGAAGGAAATAAAAAGATTAGAGCACAACTAAATGAAATAGAGAATAAGAAAGCACTAGAAACAATAAACAAAACCAAAAGCTGGTACTTCTAGAATATCAATTAATTTGACAAACCTTTAACCATACTAACAAAGGAAAAGAGAGAACAGATGCAAATATACAAAATAAGGAATGAGCAAGGGGATATCACTACTGATGCCACGGAAATAGAGTATCATAAGAGGATGCTTTGAAAAATTATATGCCAAAAAGAACAATAATTTAGAGGAAATGGACATGTTTCTAGAAACTCACAAGCAGCCTACATTGATGAAAGAAGAAATTGATGAACTCAACAGTCCAATTAGAGGTAAATAGATAAACTCAGTCAGCAAAAATCTCCCAAAAAAGAAGAGCCCAGGACCAGATGACTTCACGCTGAATTCTAACAAACACTTGGGAATGAGCTAACCCCAATTCTGCTCAAACTCTTCAAAAAATGGAAGTAGAAAGAACATTGCCTAACTCATTCTACGATGCTAACATTTCCCTAATACCAAAACCAAAGATACCACAAGAAAGGAAAATTACAGACCACTTTCTCAAAAGAACCTAGATGCTAAACTCCACAACAAAATACTTACTAATCACATTCAAGAACGTATCAAAATGATTATACACCATGACCAAGTGGGTTTCATCCTGGGTATGCAAGGATTATTCAATATAAGAACTTCAATCAATGTAATACACCACATAAACAGATTGAAAGAAAAAAATCACATGAGCATCTCTATAGATGCAGAAAAATCATTCGACAAAATACAGCACTCTTTCCTGATAAAAACACTACAAAAGATAGGAATAGAAGGAAACTGTCTGAATATGATAAGGGGTATGTATGAAAAACCCAAAGTTAACATCATATTCAATGGAGAAACCTAAAAGCCTTCCCTCTGAGACTGTGTACAAGACAAGGATGCCCACTATCACCACTCCTATTTATCTATGTCTTAGAAGTACTTGCATGAGCACTGAGGCAAGAAAAGGACATAAAAGTCATCCAGATTGGAAAGGAAGGAGTAAAAATTTCATTATTTGCAGACGACATCATCCTATACATAGAAAGCCTTGAGAAATCTATAACAAAGCTTCTAGAACTTATAAAGGAGTTCAGTAATGTTGCAGGCTGCAAGATCAATGCTCAAAAATCAGTAGCATTTCTCTACACCAATAACGAGCAATCTGAGGAGGAAATCAAGAAAAAAATAACATTTACCATAGAAAGTAAAAGAATCAAATGCCTAGGAATAAATTTAACTAAAGATATAAAGGACTTATATACAGAAAACTGCACAACAGTGTAAAAGGAAATAAAAGAAGACTTAAATAAATGGAAAAATATTCCATATTTATGGATCAGAAGACTAAACATCATCAATATGTCTATCCTACCCAAACTAATCTACAGATTTAATGCAATCCCTCAAAAAATCAACACTGTTTTTTTTAAGAAACTGAAAAACTAACCACAAAATATATTTGGAGAGGTAAGAACCCCCAAATTGCCAAAGAAATATTGAAAGCGAAAAATGAAGTTGGAGGTGTCACATTACCTGACTTTAAAACATACTACAAATCTACAGTTATCAAAACTGCATGGTTTTGGCACAAGGATAGACCTACTGACCAATGGAACTGAATTAAGAGTTCTGATATAGATCCTCGCATATACACTCATCTGATATTTGTCAAGGCCACGAAGCCCACTCAGGTGGGAGAGAAGGGCCTCTTTAACAAATGGTGCTTGGAATATCTGGATATCCATATCCAAAAGAATGAGAGAAGAACACCATCTCACATCTTATACAAAAATCTACTCCAGATGGATCAAAGATCTAAATATAAGGGCAAAAACTATAAAGACCATTGAAGACAATATAAGGAAGCATCTACAGAACCTTGTAATAGGAAATGGTTTCATGAACTTCACAGCCAAAGCACAAGCAGCAAGAGGAAAAATAGATAAATGGGATTTCATCAAAATTAAAAACTTCTGCACCTCAAAGGATGTTATTAAGAAATTAAAAAGGCAGCCTACCCAATGGGAGAAAATATTTGGCAATCCTATATCTGATAGGAGCCTAATATCCTGCATATATAAAGAAATCCTACACCTCAAAAATAAAAAGACAAACAACCCATTTAAAAAATGGGCAAGTGACCTGAAATAACACTTCTCCAAGGAAGAAATACAAATGGCTAAAAAGCACATGAAAAAATTTTTGACAATTGGTAGCTATTAGGGAAATGCAAGTCAAAACCAAAATGAGATACCATCTTACACACATCAGAATGGCAGCTATTTAAAAAACAGCAGAATATAAGTGTTGGAGAGGATGTGGAGGAATAGGAACACTCATCCACTGCTGGTGGGATTGTGGAATGGTCCAGCCACTTGGAGGACAGTTTGATGATTTCTCAGAAAACTAATAATAGATCTTCCATATGATCCAGCAATTCCACCACTGGGTATATACCCAGAAGAATTGAAAGCAAAGACACGAACCGATATATGCACACCAATGTTCATAGTGGCGTTCTTCACTATTGCCAAAAGTTGGAATCAACCCCAGTGCCTATCAACAGATGAATGGATAAGCAAAATATGGTACATACATACAGTGGAATACTACTCAGCTGTTAGAAGGAATAAAGTGCTAACACATGGAATAACATGGGTGAATCTTGAAGACCTTATGTTGAGTGAATCAAGCCAGGGATTGAAGGATGAACAGTTTATGACCTCATTGATTTGAATTGAGGAAAGTTAACACTTTCTGAGAAACAATGACTGAAAGATAGGCTAACAAGTTAGAGAGAGAGAAGGGTAGGTTGTGAGCCATCACCCATTTGGACATTATCTATGGTAAATTGATAAAGTATAGTTATATATTGAAGGATAGGACATGTGGGTAAAGATTTTACTGGGTTTTGTGGTTCAGGGTTAACAGGTGGGTAGATTAGGAAGGGCAGTTTAGAATACATAGGGCATGTAACTATGAATCTTGTCATCCCATGAGCTAAGACAGGGGGTGTCATATGCTCCAGGGGGTGGGGAGGAAGGAACAGAAAAGATCAAATGGGGTATTGAGTGGTCATGGGAAATACCATCAAAAAATATCAAACTGAACCATCTAAAATGTAAACTATACTGTAAACCATTGACAGTGTTTAGTAACTGTTTCACTATCTGTATAACAGTTATAACAATGCTACCATCTACCAAAAAAAATGTTTTAATATGGGGTGGGGATGGGGGAGGGAGTTTGAGTATATGGGAATCTCTAATATTCCATGTTTGACTTTGCTGTGACCTAAAACTTCTTTGAAAATAAATGAAAATTTGGGAGACACTGGGGAATGAGAGAGGGAAGATGTTACGGTACACACTGGACATCCAATAATGCAGTGATAAAAGGAGAAAAAACAATAATAATAATAATTAAAAAAAATTTTCCTTTCTTTTTACCCATTTTTTTTTTAATGTCCCAATCCACTAATTATATTTTATTTTTAGTTCTTTTTTCCTGAATTTCCTTCTATTTTATATCTTGCAATTAAGCTCATCACTATTATTTCATTTTCCTATTAATTGAATTTGGTTATTATATTGGCTTCATCTTCAAGGAAGGTGCAGGTCACAGAAGGGTTACAATGAGGGCTGCAGAGAATCATTGGTGGGGGATGTCTGGGATGGGGGATTCATGGGAGTAAGTTCATCTGAATATACATGAAAATTATATAAAATTGTACAAATGATCAAGGGATGGGGCATGGCCATGGTGGATAGACAAACACTCAATAAATGAGGGAATACTGAATTCCCATTTGGGAGAGCTCTGGCACATTCTCTAAGGGAGCAGCAACAGGACCCCGAGTGCAGGCGCAGTGTCTGGCAAAAGAGGATGGCCCACTGTTGGGTTCTTGTTATTGATTACTAGCCTTATGAGTCTAGGCTCTTGTAATTGAAACCTGGCCTACTGTTATAGGGTGCCTAAGGGTTGCCACCTGAGAGCCTCCTTGTTGCTCAAATGTGGCCTCTCTAAACTAAACTCAGCATATGATTGCCTTACCTTCCCCCCAATGTGGGACATGACTTCCGGGGATGAGCCTCCCTGGCAACGAGAGACTAATACCAAGTGACAACTGGAAACATGACTGGAAAAAAAAACCTTGAATTAAAGGGGGAAAAGGTAAAGACAAATGAGTTCATGTGCCTAAGAGACTTCAAAGAGAGTTGGGATGTCATCGCAGAGGTGACACTTATGCACACCTCAGTAGGATCTCATAGAACACCAAAGTGGTTATCACCCCACACAGAGGGACTCCTGAGGGCTCTGGAGACACCCAGGTCCTATATAAGGGTGGATAGCCCCAGAGATTGATGCCTTATCAGTGGGCTCTATTTTGGAATCTGTGTTCCTGAGAGTGGCAGAGTTGGATTCAAATAAGTCCTCCCTGAACTTGTTCCATCAGTCCCTTCTATTCAATATGTGCTGCTGGAGTTTGTAGGTGTACTTCCAGAGACTGGAGCCTTTGGCCTACCTATGTGCCAGCTGTGCCTGGAATCTTGGTTGAGCTGCAACTCCTACTCTACAGCTCAATGGACTCACCCAAGTCACCTGGTGAGGAGACAATGATGATGGATAACGGCAATCCCTGGGAATGGAGAGAGCATGCAGCTGAAGGCAGGATAATCCCATCCACCATATCCATGGGATATAAGCCCACTCTCACTGGCAGATGGAGTGGACATCAGCATTCCAGTCCCCTCAGGATTGGGGGAAGTGCTATGGACTAGAGTGGACTCAATGGTATTCTGTTGTAGACATATTGGGATTCAAGCAATGGAAGAAATTATAACAGTGCGGTGAAGCCAGTGGCCACTAGATGCTTTCAAGGCAGGGAGGAGAATGGCAGTTGTAATACAGGGGCTTTTTCAGGACTTGGGGGTTGTCCTGAGCAATGTCGTGGTGACAGATATAGGCCATTTTAGAGCAGCATATACCATGCAGAACTGTGTGGGAGAGAGTGTGGCCTATGACGTGAACTGTAGTCTACGCTTAGTGGCAAAGACCCAGGATGTGTATATCCATTGCAGGTGATGTGCCACACTAATGATAGAGGTTTATGTGAGATGTTCTGGGAGGTATGGGGGAGGGGAGCTCACGGGAATCCCTGCAATTTTTGTGTAACATCTATGTAATCTAAGCATGTTTTAAAATATATTTGAAAAAAATTTAAAAATTAATTCAAAAAAACCACTTCAAAAGTAAAGCAAAAAAATAAACAAAAAAGTAGCCAGAAAATAAAATAAGAATTAAAAATGACAAATAATATAGAAAAATAAAATTAAAATAATTATAAAATAAAATCTCATTGTGTCTTTCTTTCCTATAAGATCTGCTATCATTTATGTACTGTGAAAATTTCTTCTGTATGTTCCCCCAATTTTTATTTTACTCCCTTTATCTTCAAAGACACTTTAGTTTACAGAAAAGTCACATAGACAATATTGGGGATTCCCATATACCCAAACACCTCTTACTTGCCCACTCTCCCCCATAATACCATTTTACATGTGTATCGTACATTTGTTACAATTGATGTCAAATATCAAAGCATTGCTGCTAATCATGATCAGTGTTGTACATTATGATTTACATTTTGCCCATACACTTTTATAGGTTTAGACAAAATTTTAAAAGTTCTGTATCCATCATTCCAAGATCACACAGAAGAATTCCAATGCCCTAAAACTGCCTTATGCTTGATCTATTCTTTTCTTCCCTCCCTGTATCAGTCAGCCAAAGGGGTGCTGATGCAAAGTACCAGAAGTCTGTTGGTTTTTATAAAGTGTATATATTTGATGTAAAATCTTACAATGACAAGGCCTTAAAGAGTCCAACTCAAGGTTGATTTCTCACCCGAAGTCAGTTGCCACATGTTGAAACAATATGGTGAGTGATGTCTGTGAGTGTTCAGACTTCCCCCTTCCTCTTAAGGCTCTATGGACTCAGCTTCTCCCAATCTCAGCTGTAGGCTGGCATAGGGCTCAGCTGCTCTATTCTCCTCAGCTGAAAATTATCAGGTAAATGGCTTATCTCTCTTCCCACGTGCTGCAAGATCAAAGTTCTCTTCCATGTCTATGGAGTTCCCCTTATCTGTACCTTTTTCTATGTGTCTTTTCTTTATTGAGTATCCATTTATATAGCCCAGCAAGGGCATGGGGACTCAACCCTGCGTTCCTCACTACTGACATGGTTGAATCAAAGCCTTAATCTTAACATAATTTAATCAAATCTATTTCAGCTGAATCTGATTCAATCAAAGTGTATCAGGCCTAGAAAAACAGACCAGTTTGCAAACATAATCTACATATCTTTTAGGAATTCATAAATAACATCAAACTGCCACACTTCCTTTACCCTCAGGGCCTATTATAATGACTAAGTTTCAGTTTGTGAAGAATAATGTTCATAGTAACATGCAATAATATTGGGGGCTTGATGTATTGCTCTGTTTTCTTTTATTAGGCAATGGCTTTGTTCTCCAGAGATTCTTGCTCTTCTAATTGAGAACATAGCAGGACCCACAAGGATGGGAGTTTAATATTTTCCTGTTTGTTATGTGGGTCTCCACCACCTGAGATATCACACTATGACAAGATGAACACTTTCATATTCCACAAAGGCATGCCACAGATTTACCCTACCACAAATATCATCCCACCGCTGATGCCCTGCAGCAGTGATCCTCCCCTGCCATGTTTTTCAAAAGAACATTCCCACTATTAGTTTTAAACACAGACCTGCAAATCCCCTGAGTTCACCTGTTGCTTCCTCCAACCATCGCTCCAGTTCCATGGAGAGTCCAACCCAAATCCCCACCAAACACCCCTCACAATAATGTTTTAGGGTGAGGGTCTTTTTAATTCATTTTGACTCTAAGTCTTTCAATTTAAAGTTCTCTTTTAAGTTCTGAGCAATTTTGTACAATTTCTTTGATAATATTCTTTGATTATTTCCCCTCTTTGCCTACTCTACACTCCCTATATAGGACGTACATATATTTTTAAATTTATGAAGTATATTACTCATACATAAACATACATAATAAATGTATAGTAATAGTTGTGAACTTACAAAACAAATATAAATAATATTATAGAGGGCTCTCATACCTCACCCTACCACCAATACATTGCATTGTTAGGAAACATTTTTAAATAATGATGAAAAAGCATCCTCAAAATATTACTACTAAACAAAATATCTTACACTAGGTGTATTTTCTCCCAGCTCACCCTATTATATTTATTATCATCATTATTATTATATCACTTATACATGAACATACATAAACAATAAGTGTATAGTGAAATTTGTGACCTTACAAAGTAAACATTCATAACACCGTACAGGGGCCCCATACATCAACCCAACACCAACAACTTGCACTGTTGTGAGACATTTGCTACAAATTATAAAAGAATATCATTAAAATCTTATAAGTATAGACCATATCTTATATTTAGTGTATTTCCCCCCAAACTGACCTATTATTATTTTTAAAATATATTTTTATTACATAAATTTTGAACTTACAAAACAATCATGCACATGTGCAGAATTTCCATACAATATCCTTTTATCAACACACCACACCATGGTGGGACATTTGTTAGAGATTATGAGATAATATCATCAGACTAATACCACTAATCATGGTCCATAGTGTATATTTGGCACACTTTTTCCATATTCTCCCATTATCAACAAAATATGTCTTTGGTATAGATGAATGAATATGACAGTATTGCTGTTGATCACAGTCCATTAGTTACTCCAGTTGTATTTTCCCCATGCTTCACCATATTCCCACCACCCTGCAATAGTGATGTCTAACTGTTCTAGCTCACAAAGGACACTCTTGCATCTGTGCCATCAACCATAATTCTCACCCACCTCTGGGTTTACTGTGTTATTCAGTCCATAGATTATTGTCTCGTTTTCTTTCAATTGACATTTACTTCCTTAGACTGCTCTGTCCAGCCACATTGCCATTTATAAACCAGCTGTTACTCACTATAATGTGTTACCATCAACTCTAAACATTTCCAAATTTTTACAGTAAAGTTAATTAAAACATCTGCATACATAAAGCATCAGTAGTCCATCTCAGTCTTCCTCTTATTTTCTTTAAGAATCCACCACCTACCATCAGGTCTTGAAGATGTTTTCCTATAATTTCTTTTAGAAGCATTATGGCTCTTTTATATTTAGGTATTTGATCAATTTTGAGTTAAATTTTGTATAAGGTGGGAGCTAGGGGTCATCTTTCTTTCTTTTGGCTATGGATATCCTATTCTCCCAGCACCATTTGTTGAATGGAGTGTTCTGCCCAAGCTGGGTGGGTTTGACAGGCTTGTCAAAATCACTTGACCATAGATATGAGGTTCTGTTTCTGAACCATAAATTTGGTTCCATTGGTCCATGTGTCTGTCTTTATGCTAGTACCATGCTGTTTTTACCACTCTAGCTTGGTAATATGATTTAAAGTCCAGATATGAGAGTCTTCCTACTTTGTTTTTCCTTCTTAAGAGGTTTCTGGTTATTTGGGTCCCCTTAGACTTCCAAATAAATTTCATAATTGAGTTTTCCATTTATTTATGAACCTAGAGGACATTATGTCGAGTGAAGCAAGCCAGGCACAAAAGGACAAATAATTTATGATTGTGTTACTATGAACCAAATATATTGTGTAACACATTGATTAAAAAAAAATTATATGTGTCCAGTACTTTTAAATGAGAAATATATGTATTCATTCATCTGTGTTTACTTTTTAGTTTTTAATTGTTTATATTTTTAATTATTAAATGCACAAAAGAAAGTTAAAAAATGCTGGTGGAATTTTTATCGGAATTACATTGAATCTTCATATCAATTTGAATAGGGAAGTGGATGTCCTCAAGTGATTGAGCTCCTGCATACCACATTGGAGGTCCTGGGTCTGGTTTCTAGTGACTCATGGGGATGATGATTAAGACAGCGACCTGATGTGATGGGCTGTTATGGTGAGTTGATGTAACAAGAAACTCAAGGAAGAAAATCTAATGAGAGACACAACAAAGCAGGGAGCAGAGGTGGCTCAAGCAAGTGGGCATCTCTCTCCCACATGGAAGGTCCCCATTTCAGTTCATGGTGCCTCCTAAAAAAATGGAAGTCAAGCATACAATTAACAGAAAAAGAGAGCACAGATGAAGAGGAGGTTGGGAGAAATAAATAAAATAAATCTTTTTAAAAATTGAGTAGAATTGCCTTCTTGATTATATTTAGACTTCCAATCCATGAGCATGGATTGTTCTTCCAATTATTTAGATCTTTTTTGACTTAACAATGCATTGTAGTTTTCTGAATACAAGTTTTTTACATGCTTGGATAAGTTTTTCCTTAATATGTCATTCATTTACTTGCTATTGTAAATGGAATTTTTTTTTGCCTAACTTCCTCCTGATTGCATATTACTAGTGTGCTTTAAAGTCCATTTCATCTGATATAAGGATAGGTGCTACAGCGTTTTTTTTTGTTTGTTTGTTTGTTTTGTTTTTTTTTTTT